>CAUYLG010067714.1:0-78537 GCA_963573385.1 Cacajao melanocephalus
GATCTTTTCATAAGCCTTCTTTATGAGACTCTCATGCAGTCTCCATGTTGAGAAGGCCTTCATGGGACCAGAGCAGTATTGCCTGCTCTGCAACCATCCCGCGGTGTTCCCCGGTGTTACTGTGCTCTCAGATGGTCTTCATCTTAGGCCTTCTGTTGCTGCTTGATTTCTGATTAACTGCACCAATAACATAGTTTAGTTCAGTGTGTAAACTTCAATGTACTATAAGCCAAGCAAGCTTAAAATTATTTAGCTAGAATTAACATAGGTTTCCCCCTGGCCATCTTGACCCACACTATACAAAAGGAAAGGTTTCATAGAAGTTCTCCACTATTCAAAAGGAAAGATTTCATAGAAGTTCTTCATGCAAATTTCTAAACCCCAGTGCTCTATTAGACAGACTATCAATATGACATTAATGTCTTAGAGGCAACACTGATTATGATTTTAATTTAAAATATCTTTGAAAAAATACCAATTTTGAGCCTCATAATAACCTGCCTATTTGCTTTTTAGCAGTATATATGTGGTAGTTAAAATTACTTTCAGTTTTTAGGAGACAAGACAGACAACTATGATCTCTGAGTTGTAGAAATGTGTATACTCTGGTCTAGTTGGGACTCTTTTGTATACTGTTATCGACTGGCTGTACAAGTCACTACATTTCTTCTTCAATAAGTCTCATGGTCTGTTGAAAATATTATGAAGAGTAAATGGGAGCCACAGTGCATTTCCTAGAGCTAAAAACAAACAGCAAATGAATAGGCTCTGGATCCTATTTAATCATATGCAGAGGGATAGTATTTCAGTACAATTTTTTAAAAACCCAGCATATAATTCTTTAAGGAAAGATAAATTCTAGGCCTTTGTAGCAAATAAGAGATTGTCCAGCATCTAGCAATCCATAAAATGAAAAGTTAGACAATAAGACACATCCAAAAACTTTCTGACTTAGATGTTGGTGGGTGGGTGCTTCCGTAAATCTGCTCCAGGGAAAACTCAGCCAATTTAAATACAGAATAAGTACATGTGCCCCACATCAAATGAGTGATGGCTTCATTTGTTGTGAATCCCCAAGAAGTTGGTGGTACCATTTTAAGTGTTTCGTCTTTACAAAGATTTCTTTTGGAAGAAAGTTACTAGTGGTAAGATAGACCTTGAGAGTTGCAACATAATTATGGTAATTGAAATCTGCTATAAAACGGATTCCTTACACCAGTTGGCATTGTGTGATCCTTAATATTGCTGTTACAATTATGGTAATTGTTGATTTTGCTGAAAAAATTAGATGAAAGCACATTTGAACTCATTAGGAAATAACCAGCAATTATTTCCCACAAAAATGCAGTAACTGCAATCATGAAAGCTTGTTTTTAGAGTGAGTCAAAAAATTCCTTCTCTGTTGAGAACACACAAGCAGCTCATTCTCAATTTTGTATTATATATTTTGGCAAATGTAAAATTCCTCGACCATTTTTAGCTTGTTTTTGAGTCTAGATGCAGTTAATGTTTTTCAGTACTGGTAGATAATTGTATGTCAAATGGTATGAATTCAGAGAACTTAGGGAAGTCTTAACCTTTTCTAGATATCAAACACTGAAGCATTTTAGAAATTATCCTAAAGGTTAATGGAATCAAATATATCTAATACTACTTATTTAGTTATTGCTATTATGTTTAGCTTAATCTAAAATGAATTGTGTTGGCTCACCTTAAAAAATAGAAGGAAATAAAGGTCAGAGAATACCCTTCAGAAATTATATGATCTGGTCTTTAGGGGGCAGCAGAGGGAGTTTGCTTACGAACAATTATACCAGTTATGAAGGCTCAATGAAATCGTGTGGCTGACTCAGTTGTAACCACCAGATATTGATTGATATTGCTATGATCACTAAGGAAGACCATTTTCCAATTTCCCTGCCACCCTAAGCAGCATATAGAGCTTTACACTTATTATTTCCTTTGAAGAATCTACAGCTGAGCTACAGAGACTTGCAATTAGTAACAACTGCACATTTGTAAGTGAAGAACGAATTCCAGAAAGTGTTTCCTTTGAAGTTTAGTAATTGCAAAATAAATGCCATTATAGAACAATGTAAACATCTTCTTTCACAATGGCTAACATTACTTGAGCACTTATGTGCAAGACTGTGTTTTAAGCATTTTATAAATACAAACTTCTAACTACTGTCAAAAATAATAATAATTGGGGGGCTATTAGGCTGAGAGGGCTCCCATGCTTTGGGTTCCAACATAAGTAACTGAAAGCCAACCCAGAGTGAATGGTCATAGCCAGGAAAAGGAAATGTAAGCTTAACCACTAAGCTTAAGTTCAAATGTGCTATCATCTAATTTTTTAAGCAAAATCAACAAATTACCATAATTGTAACAGCAATATTAAGGATCGGAAACTTCCAACTAACCTCTAACTAGGGACTTTCCATCTTAACCAATCGAATGTTCTCTCTGTCTGACTCCCAAGACCACCCTACAAAATGTTTCCCCTAGGGTCCTCTCAGTGGTGCCCTAAACTGCTTGTGGTATGGTAAATCACTATCTGCTTAAATAAACTCTTTAAAATGTTAACGTGCCTAAGTTTATCTTTCAGCATCACCCACAACAGCACTATGTAGTAACTATTGTTATCCCGCTTTCCAGATGAAGAAACTGGCTCAAAATTATTGCCGTTTTCCCAAGGTCATGCAGGTAACATATGATAGAGCCAGGAAGTGACTCTATATTTTTAGTGTCTCAAATAACAGAAAACTGCTTCAGTGGGGTGGCATAAGGATAGGGGCTTAAATTGATTTATATTAATGCTATATGCACTTTGTTGCAGCTACATTGCTGCAATCATATGTTCAGAGCCAAGAAACTCATGTTGAAGGCAAGTTAGGTGAGATGCCGGTCTCAAAGAGCTCTTTGATTCTTCATATTAAATCAACATGAAACTCCTGGCAGTTGAATGAATACATAGCCAGATTTTATAAAGGTCCTATTTTCAATGGCAGCTTAGCCATGAGTTATTTGAAGACTAAATAAATGAAGTTTCTCTTTTCTTTCATTTATTTAGTATTTCAGTAAAAATTTATAGAGCCTTACTGTGTGCTTGGAAATATCCTAGGTTCTGAAGATTCAATGATGGCTAAGACACAGGCCCTATCTTCAGAAAGCTCATAGTCTAGTAAGGATGCCAGAGAAAGAGGTCATTTATAAAGATATGCAAATGTACTATGTTATATTTGAGCATAGTGCTATGAACGTGCAAAAGAGAAGTGCCCTACTCAGTCTATGTGAAACAAGAAAGTTGTCTTAAATAAGATATCATTATTTGAACTTCTGGTATTTTAAGATAGATCTTTAATAAAAACAGGCAAAAATAACAATAAATTTTTAAAAACATATTTTTGGTGAGAATTACTTATGTATTTTACAGACATGGATAAGAACTTGAATAACAAAAATTAACAAACAGACGAAGTTCCATGAAATCCTCAAGGGAAGGGACAAATTTATATTGCCAATGCCTAACACAACATCTAGCACCCAGTAGGAGGTCAACAAACGGGGACTAAACTGAATTTGACATGCATAGAGTGTCTAATCTGAAGCACCATGTTTAAGAAAGACATGGGTCACTTGAGAAGATGCAAAGAATGGTAAAAGAATGGTTGAAGTCTACATGTTAAGTCTTGATCCACAGTTGAAATCTTGAGTTTTTCTGCAGACCTGATGAACTGGGAAAGAGGGCTTTTTATTAAACCTGAGCTCCTTCATCACAAGGTCTTTGGTGGAGCATTACCAAACACAAGTTGTTAGGAACAAACCAGATTTATGTTCCTCAGCTAAGCTAAAGAAGTCTAATATGGGATAAAATTATTGCAAGTCTAAAAGTATTTATAATGAAGTTAGGAATCACCTGCCCCCAAGTCCATTTTAAAAATGAAAACCTAAGCTAGATAGTTAAATTGAATTTAAAGTGAATTTTTAAAAAGGAAAGAATTGAAATGTGTCAATGCTCCACTAAGTCTTAATTGAACCAGATCTTTCTCTTTTCTTCCAACTCTTCTACCACTGGAAAATTTGCGAGTAGTAATTGAAGAGCAAGGAAGAGGTCAAGTTTGGAAGATGAGATGGTACCACAAGAAAAGCCTCCACAGATTCCTTGCAGAATTTAATGCCCAGTAAAGAACAGAAGTGTTAGTTCCTGCCCTATACCTTCCATCCTAGTACTTACTGCCAACAAATACACAGGTGGGAAGAAAGCTCTCAACAGTCTGTTAAATGCCAGAATTCTTAAGGTTAAGATACTCTCTTGTTTAAGTTTTTGGAAATAGTTGATTTATAAGGAAGATTCACTAGAAGTAGCCGTAGTTTTTTTCTGTGTTTTGTTAAGTTAATTTTTTTGTTTGTTTGCTTAAGTTAATTTTTTTGTTTATTTGCTTAAAACAACTTTTTTGTTTGTTTTTTTGCTCTGTTGCCCAGGCTAGAGTGCAGTGGCACATGGTCATAGCTCACTGCAGCTTCAACCTCCTCCCTCAGCCTCCCAAGTAACTATCACTACAGGCATATCACCATGCCTTGCTGATTTTTGTTTTGTTTTGTTCTGTTTGTTTTGTTTTGTAGAGACTGGGTCTCACTTTGTTTCCTAGGCTGGTCTTGAATTCTTGGCCTCAAGTGATCCTCTTGCCTCAGCTTCCCCAAGTACTGGGATTACAGGCATAAGCCACCACACCTGGCCTGTTCTTTATACTCTGTATTATTTTCAAAATTACTCAGCTTTCAAGAAATAAAAAAGTAAAAATAACTGAATTCCATACAAACAAATCTGGTTATGCTAAATTATTACAGGATCCTAGCCTCAGGGCCCAGAATACATTAAACAAAACCCAACGTGCTCTGGGAAATAAACCATTTTAGCAAGAATTGAAATAATGTCATTTAGTTTCTGTGCTACCTAAGAGCCACTGGTATTGTACATCCATGTGACACCACTGTGCTTAATGTGGGAAATAAATTCATAACTTGGCAAGCTGGAAAGATGCTTCACAACTAAATTTCCTTTAGCTTGCATGTCCACACCTACTGTGGTTCTGTTCATGTCAGACCTGAGAATGTTAAGATTTCATAAGAGAATGCTACAGTTTTAGAGCTGTATGTACACTCAGAAATCAACCGATCCCACGAACCATTGTTAACCCAACTGCATCCACATGAGCACGGAAATGAAGAGTATGCATTTAGAAACCTATACTAGCAATTTGACAGTTATTTTACCTTTTGCATCTCATAATCAATTTATAAAAACCTGAAGATTCAATTTGCATATCTTTTGTTTTTAATTTTATTTTCTGGTAATATATTTTGATTTTACATAATTGTCAATCCTTGAGAAACGGGAAAAAAAAATTTAAGTGTTCCTTCCTCACATGGTTTAAGAAGAACTGCTCTTTTGGTCATACTGAAATACCCATGGGACAGCCTGGAACATGAGAAGTTACACTGAGGAACCAGCCTGTAGGGCTGCAGGGTCTCCATCTCTTGTTTCAGAAGAACAGTGCACTGTTAATCTAAGTGTTGGGTGTCAGCAGGATAGATAATACAACAATAAAATGGACAATGATAATATTTATATTGGGAAGTAGAAAAGAAAGTCATATGCTGGAATAGTTCTCTCGAAGTAGGGAGACGACTTATACTGGTTTTATACCTTTGTACCTTTCCCTCTTCCCTAAATTGTCTACAGAGATGGGAGCTCAGCCTAAAAATGTAATCACATTGAAGGAGAAACTATAATTTCAAAGCTTCTCCCTGTGTTTTGTGCTGTGGAGGCGTGGCGTAGTTGGTTCTCATTTAGCAGATCATCTGAGCTCAATAGAGTAGGGGGTAGAAAATGAAACTCTAATTCATGAGAAATTTGGAAGTTTGAAGGCTAAGGCGGTAAGGGAGAGAGAAAGGTCTAAGGAGACAAACCCAGAGGGATCAGAACCTACCTATGAGACATTCCCAATGCTGTGGATTTAGAGTAGTATTGTTTAATATTCCATCTTAAATTAGTGCCCATGTTGTGCTAGTGTACGTGGATATTTCCCTCCATTAGCCCGAACCTTCCATTGAAAACCTCCTTTGTCCAATTGCTTTGTACTAATGGAACTCAAGGGGGAAAAGGAATGGAGTGTTTAGGTATCATGCACATGTGTGAAGAAAGCATCAGGTGCAGTTTCCATTTCAAGGAAAATTCACAAGTTCACATGCAGGGCAGCAGTGGCCGAGGCAGATACACAGAGCAGAGACTGAGAATTCAATTAGATCAGAACATTTCATGAGAAATGACCAGACAGGTGACTTCCTACTTCTGCCTCTCCCCTAGCCAACAATCCACACAGATATTTGTGGAGGGGAACTAGGTGCCTCACTGACCTTCAGACATGCGCTTAAAACATTGATTTAGTATATGAGAGAACGCATGGGGTGATAATGCAATGGGCATCAGAGGAGAAGCGAGCACAGCCCAGTGGTCTTACTTCATCAACCAATTCCTATATGCCAAGTGTAAAAACCTCCCCATGTCATCTCATTTATTCTTTAAGGCGAGCCCAGTGATGGAATTCTATCAGTGTCTGATTTTGTAAGCTTTATTTTAGCAAAGCCAAAAATGCAATAGTCACAAAGGAAAATTACTGATGGAGGCCAACTTTATCTATCTTTAGAAAACTGAGATCCAAAGAGAATACATGAGTAATCCACTCGCACATGATAGTATGTGTCAGTCAAGTCAAAAAGGAGTCCGAAAACATTGCTAGGTTTTAATTCTTTCAACAAAAAAGCAGTGGACTCAACAGCACATCTGTAAAGCACTTAAATATACACCTAGGATACTGATCCTAAATAACACTTTTCTTTCATGTCAACCTATTGGAAGTTTCTCTTTTACCTGATTCACTAGGCTGGCGGTGGCAGTGGTGGTGGCACTTTTTCTTCTCTTCTTCCTCTTCCTCTTCTTCCTCCTCTTTCTTCTTTTTCTTCTCTCCTCCTACTTTTTGTTATTGCAACCATAGAAGAAAGATGTGCTCTTCTAGCTGATTATTCCCATAATTCATTCTGTAACAGCAAAAAAAAAAATAACTAAAAGCAGCCCTAAACACATCAATAAGCTTTACCTGGTGATTGAATATCTCAGAACATCTACTTCCTAGACGCTACAGTTCTGTGGCACATGCTAAGTCTGTATCCTCCTGACTGGGTAGTTTTGTCTGTAGGTCTTGCAATTAATTGAGCTAAATTTTGTGCTCCCAGTGAAGAGTAGAGAAGGTAAATAAACAATACCACGTGTAAGCCCAGTTGGTTAGGCAATCAGTCACAAGAAGTTCCCTCTCTTTAATAGAAGTTGAGTTTCCTGTTTGATAGACCAGGACTCAGTGCCACACCCTGGCTTTCATGAAGGCATGAAATATTGTCTTGTTGTCGGGTGATTCTTGCTCTCAACCAGGGAAACATTCTTTCCCGGTATTTCACAAACCATAGTTTAGTGACACACATCTAGTCAACACATGACTTGAATATTTTCCTAGACTCAGAAATGGAGAGTTTGAGACTTTATTTCTTCTAGTTTATATTTGACTGTTTTTTTCATAGATTTGTAACAAAATTGAGGTTATAAAGATTATCCTATAAAACTCCTTTAATAACCTGTTTTACTATCCTTAGTCGGATGAGAAAACTGCAGCTTGGTGCCTACAGTGTCACAGGTGCTCAATGAATATTTATTGAACCATTAAATAAACCAAAGCCTACACTGAGTCACATGGCAGAGCTGCGATGGAAAACCGGTCTTGTAACTTCTCGCTCGAGGCCCTTCCTACAAATCACGATCCATCTCCCTTCGCTGGAATACACACCTGTCAGCTATTGCTACAACTACTCACAAAGGGGAATTCCACATAGAAGAGAATCACAGGAGGTGCTTTGGTTCCTATACATTGACATAGGCATCTAGCTCAAGGAAATAGTTGAAGGCCACATTTAAAAAGATGTTGTAGTAAACAGAAGTAGGGCAAATAAGAACACCTCCTCTTCATCACTCTGTCTCTCTCTCTCTCTCTGTCTCTATGTTTTCTTTCCTGAGTAGGAATCTAAGAGCTCCAGGTGGAAGAGGCATGGGCAGAGAACAGCAGATGGCAGGGCAGGTGGAAAACAATGACTGACATTTAGTTTAATCAGCCTTGGCAATGGTTTCAAGAGACATGCAAAGCTCAAAGTAAGCAGTGGCTGCAGGCAAGGTAAGTGCTGTCTAATATTCTTATGAGAACTGGGAAGCATCACAGAATTATTGCAATTCTCTCAGGTACGGAGACTATGAGAAGGGGATTGCTCACTTTTTTTTTAGAGTCTCGCTTTCCCCAGGCTGGAGTGCAACGGCACTATCTCAGCTCACTGCAACCTCTGCTTTCAGGTTCAAGAGATTCTCCTGCATCAGCCTCCCAAGTAGCTGGGACTACAGTCACATGCCACCACACCTAGCTAATTTTTTGTATTTTTAGTGGAGATGGGTTTCACCATGTTGCCCAGGATGGTCTTGATCTCTTGACCTCATGATCCGCCTTCCTTGGACTCCCAAAATGCTGGGATTACAGGCGTGAGCCACAGCATCTGGCTGGGATGCTCCCCTTTTACCCACACCTAGGATGCCATGCCCAGCCCTTCTTGCCTTGCTTACACCTCTGCCCAAAAGACTCCAGTCTATTCCAAAAAGAAATGTCTAACAGAATGAGTTAAGGATCAGCCAACGTTTTAAAAATACCAGCCTGTTCTGCTAGATCCTTTTCTGCTTGGGGACATCTTCAGATGCAGCTGATTATCTTAACTCTGTTGTCATGTTCACCACTCTGGCCATTTTATCCGCTCCCTCTAGACCTCATGGGTTTATGCTTCTTCCAGAGAGCTTTCTAAAGAGACAAATCAATCAATCATCTGTATATTAAACCAGCAGAGATTTATTGTTGATAACCAAAATTATATTAATTTATTAATTAGTAATACTTAATGGTATTAGTTAATTAAGTATATCAGGAATGCTTTACTTGCCAGCAGAGACAGGCTCTCAGTGGCTTCAGGCTGTCAGGATTCTTTTGTGTCACTCCTTTCTTATCTTTGCAGAATAACTGTCAGTGGGTACAGTATCCAAACTCAAGAAGACATCCAGGGAATGTGATTTCAGAGACTGGTAGGAATGGGATATTAGTAACTGTGGGCTCTAACACTGAAAAATCTGGTAGTTTTCTTTCTTTCTTTTCTTTTCTTTCTTTCTTTTCTTTTCTTTCTTTCTTTGCTTTTCTTTCTTTCTTTCTTTTCTTTTCTTTCTTTCTTTCTTTTCTTTTCTTTCTTTCTTCCTTCCTTTCTTTATCTTTCTTTTTCTCTTTCTTCTCTGTTTCTCTCTCTTCCTTTCTTCTCTCTCTTTCTTTCCTGCTTTCAATGATAACCATTCGGACTGCATCCTTTCCCTTACTGTCCCAGAGGAAGACAAAAACGGTCATCAGTGGCAAGTGGTAGTTGCAGCAAAGCAACACCAAGAGCCAGCTTCACACTCAGGACAGAACACTGCATGTCTTCCTCGTGGTTTCCATTGCTCTACACATTCAGAGGAACTTCTCTAGTAATGAACTATAAAAATGATCCCTGAAAGCATAGTGGTTATTCCTTTTCTTGAATCACCAGTTCTAAACCAGATGAGAGAAAAAGAAATGCTGTTGTTACAAACTTCTTTTTCCTTGGGGTACACCTAGAGGAATGTATTCTACAGACCAGAAATGCTGTCACTCAAACTGACCTGCAAATACAAATATTAGTAAGTCTAAGTGTGCAAAACATGTGTTCCTCTAATTGCTAGCAAGCGGTGAGAAGGCTTCTGATATCGAATTGCCTTTTGCCTTTCCCTACGAATTCTCTCCCTATCCTTTGCTCTGATAGGGCAGCTTGTTTCCTTCTGTATTACTTGCTCTTTACCATGCTGTTAAGAGATCAGCAGCCCCAGTAAAAGGACAACCTTGATGGTTAGAAGGCATCAATATATTTTGAATCACTCCACTACAAGGTTTCTCTGTATGGTTTCCACATCAGCTCCTAAGAGAACTGGTAACTAGTAACATATGCCCTTCCTCTCTCACTCTCTAGTTTATCATTAGACATTCACAAATATTTCCACTCTTGAGCACTGAGCCACCTTAGACCACTTGACCTCACTACCACATGCCCCAGTAGCCTTCTTTCATCACCTTAGCAACCAAAATGGTCCTTACTTTTTTGTAGGGCCTTCATTTTCATCTAGGCCAGTTTATTGCTTTATGGAAGATGGAGGTCTACCTTCTCTTTCTTTAATGAAAGCCAATCAATAATTAAGTATGCTGGGGCCTCAATAGCTAAAGTCCTTGCTACAGCTTCTAATATATTTTCATATTTAAATGAACTGGGAGGAATCTAGAATTCCCTTTAATAGTGAGTGGCACATTTATTTACATAAACTTTTCATGATCCCTGGTCTGCCACAGGCTCCAAAAAGAGGAAAAGTTTATCATTTCTTATGTCACAATTCGAACCATTAAAAATTAGCTCAAAGTTCACCATAAGGAGTGTAGTGGACAAACAAACTGACAGATATATTCAGCCCATCTCTTGAGGATGTCAAGACCATCTTTCTAAATGGCTTGTGTTATCTGTAGCTTGTTTTTTTTTTTTTTCTTCACAAAGATTGTATGTTAGAGGACAAAGTATAATTTTTTGGTTTTCTATTGAACACATTACAAGTCAGACTAGTGTTATACAATGCACTACTGGGCTAAAAACACTAATCTTGGCTTGACTTAACAAAGTAGGTCTCATTTCTATGTCCATCCCAACATACCTAAAAGATACAGTATACTCCAGTAGTTAATGGTGACCCATTATGACAGTGCTTCCTGTGTAAGGAACAGCTTGAAGAATTCATTCAGTTAATTCTTATTCTCTGCCCCCTCCCTGAAAACACACATCTCATACAGAACTAAAATATAGAATGAATCTTTATTTCTTTACTGTTATTCAGTATAGTTGTTATTTGGTATTCTTTGATTCCTAGCATGTATAAAATCAATACTCAAGTACCATTACTTGAATAATTCTGTGAGCAGAAGCCACATGCCACACAGTGTCTGTGAGACTTTTAACGGAATGACACTTTCACACTTTAATTCATGATTTTAACAAGCTGCTTTTATGGGATAAAAAATGGTCAATGCTTTTATAAGATCAAAAGCTTAAATGCTGCAAAAAAGAATTTCAAACTGGAAAGTTGATGGCAAGTGCTTCACGCCCAGAAGAGGTCATTATTTGAAAAATAAAATCAAAGCAATAATTGCTTGAAATGAATAATGAAATTGTGAGAATGATTTGGCTTGTTTCATGTCATTGTCATAAGGAGAAGGCACATATCAATATCACTCAGGGAATTTTTCCATTGAACGTATACCCCTGCCCTCCAGCTCAGTATATCCCCATTTTCCAACCTCTGTGTATACTGAAAGATTTTCCAAGTGATCATAGAGGCTCCTTCATTTCCACTCCTTCTCTTGGAGTGAACATTACAAATTCAATTGGCATCAATGCATTGTGATTAAATAGTCTCAGTGACTATGTTGAGGCTACATAGCCTATATAGAAGAAAAAGATGACTTCGGAATTAACAAGTTTGCAAATATAGCAAAGCAGCATAAATTTATTAAAGTTCATCACGTTCCAGATAGCACATAGTGAGCACTATTCATGTGCTAGCTGGTTTATTAGTTTATTCTCTATTTATTCATGCAACAAATATCTATTAAGTGCCTGAAGTAGGTGCTGTGTATACAGTGATATTCCAAATAGAGCTGGTTTGTGCTGTATTACACGGTTCCCCAGCCGAAGTAAACTCCAACTGTCTATAGCGGTGACCGCCTCATTAGTGTTTCCTTATTGGCTATTTGTTTTCCCTTGACCCAGTCTCCTATTCCCCTACCTGTGTTTCTGAGACAACCTTCCAAATGAATAACTTGAATTCAAATACTTATATCAAGGTTTACTTCTGGGAGAACATGAACAAAGACACCAGGTGAAGTGTACTTCAAGCAGAGGGAAAGGGAGATAGGAAGGCTCTAATCCTGGCCAAGAGCTCAGCATAGAGGGCAGAAGAAGGGCAGGGTGGCCAGAGCACAACGAGCAGGGGAATGCCCCAGGAGGACTGAAGAGGGGAACAATGGCCAAATGCTGCCGACTTCTGGAAGATGTGGTATCACTTTCTACTGTTATAACAAATTACCAGAAACTTTGTGGCTTAAAACAACATAAAGTTGCCCGGGTGCGGTGGCTCACGCCTATAATCCCGGCACTTTGGGAGGCCGAGGAGGGCAGATCACGAGGTCAAGAGATCAAGACCATCCTGGCCAACATGGTAAAACCCTGTCTCTACTAAAAAATACAAAAATTAGCTGGCCGTGGTGGTGCGTGCCTGTAGTCCCGGCTACTTGGGAGGCTGAGGCAAGAGAATTGCTTGAACCCAGGAGGCGGATATTGCAGTGAGCCAAGATTGCGCTACTGCACTCCAGCCTGACGCTTGGTGACAGAGCAAGACTCTGCCTCAAAAAAAAAAAAAAAAAAAAAAAAAAAAAAAAGCAACAACACATGAAGTTATGATCCTACAGTTTTGAAAGTCAGAAGTACAAAACAGGTCTCTCTGGGCTGGAATCAGAACATTGGCAGGACTGTGTTCCTTTCTAAAAGCCTAGAGGTGAATGCCTTTTCTGCCTGCCATTTTTTTGCTCATAACCCCCTTCCATCCTTGCAGCCAGCAATGGTAAGTCAGTTTAGTCTTTCTTATAATCCCTCACTCTCTCTGCTGTTCACCTCTTACACTTCTGAGGATCTTTGTGATTACATTAGGCCTAACTGGATAATCCAGGATTCTCTCCTCATTTTAAGGCCAGCCAATTTAACAACTTAATTTCATCTGAAACCTTTATTCACCTTTGCCATGTGGCCTAACATCTTCACAGATTCTAAATCTTTGGATGGGGGACATTGTTGTGCCTACCTTAACTATGCAAAGGAGCTTGAATTTTTCAAAGAAAGAGAGAAACCAATGGAGAATTGTAAGCTGGAGAGTGACATCATCTACTTTTGTGTTTTTAAAACATCCTTTTTGAATCCTAAGTGGTGAATCAACTGGAGGATAACAAGAGTGAAAAATGACAGGATTAATTAAGAAACTATTGTAAAATTTAGGAGACAAGCAATGGTAAAGGACTAAGGTGATGGTGTCAGAGCTTTTTGGAGGTTAAGTCAACAGAATTTGGTGAAGGATTGGATTAGGGCCAAAAGAGAGAGGATCTTCTATGTGCTGTTTGAATCTTCTCATTCTATACTACATGTCTCTGGACCCTTCATATTTTCCATTTATTTCTTTTTAGACTGCCTTCTGATAATTTTCTCAAATCTATCTTCCAATTACATAGTTATCTACATCTAATCTACTATTTAACACACTCATTGAGTTTTTTTTAATTCAGTGACTATTATTATTCCAGAAGTTCCATTTTGGTTCTTTACAAAATACGAGTTTTCTGTTCTCATGTTTTTGTTTTCTTTTCTTATTTTTTCTATACCTTCCTTTGTCTTATCAAACATTTAAATTTTTCTTAAAGTTTCTTTTATAATGTTTAATTTTTTCCAGTTCTTGGGGGTGCAATTGCTCACATTTGTCATCTGCTATTTATTCCTCAGAGTGATTCATTTCCTTGAGTGTTTTGAGATATCTGTAATATCTATCCCAAGAGGGCTTATATTTGGTGGAAAGTTTGTATGCCCTGAACTGTGCACATTTTTCTCCACAGTTGATTTTGCTCTGCAACACTTAGCCCCTGGGAGGGCACCAGCTATGTATTAGTTTTAATGTGAAGAGCCTAAGCATAGACATTATTTTTCATGGCTTGGTTTTTTTTCTTCCAAAGATTTCAAGCTGACAGCATATTTCTTTACCTCCTTTCCAGACTGGGAGGCGGGAGGTTTTCTATTGCCCTTTTCATAGAGTTATGAATGGCTGGTTTTAGACTTGATAATCTCTACATGCAAAGAGTTTGTGGCTGGACCCCTAAACCAATATTACCTATGAGAAGTAGAACCCCAGCCACAGCCATTAAGAATATATTCCAACCATTAGTCAATTTTTTAAGAATTGATATACAAAAAGCTGCACATTTAATAGATACAATTTGATCAGTTTGGACATAGGTATACACCCATGAAATCATCACCATAATCAAAGTAATAGATATATTCATTACCTCCAAAAGTTGTCTTGTGCCTCTCTTGTTTGTGGCTTTGTTTTGTTTTTCTCTGCTTTTTGGTGTTGTGAGAACACTTAACATGTGATTTATCCTCTTAATGATTTCCTCCAGTTTTATTAAGGTATATCTGACAAATAGAAATTTTATACATATTTATAGTGTACAATGTGCTGTATATATATGTATGTGTGTGTGTCTGTGTGTGTATATATATATATATATATATATCTTGTGAAATAATTGATTCAAGCTAATTAACATATCTATCCCTTCACATATCATGTTTTGGTTGTAAGATCTACTCTCTTAACAATTTTCAAGTGTGTAATATATTATTGTTAACTCTAGTCACCATGCTGTACAGTAGTTCCTTAAAACTTATTCATCCATTTAACTGAAACTTTGCACCCCCTTTGTCCATCATGTTCTCATTTTCCCTCCTCTGCCTTACCCCTAGCAACCACCATTCTACTTTCTGCTTCTATGAGTTTGGTTTTTTTAGACTCCACATGTAAGTGACATTTTTCAATGTTTGTCTTTCTGTGCCTGGCTTATTTCACTTAGCATAATGTCTTCCAAGTTTATTCATGTTGTCACAAATTGCAGGATTTTCTTTTCATAAGGCTGATTTGTATTCTACTGTATATTTATACCACGTCTTCTTTACTCATTCATCCATCAGTGGACACTTGGGTTCATTCCACAGCATAGCTATTTTGAATAATACAACAATGAACTTGGGAGTGCAGATATCTCTTCAACGTACTAATTTCATTTCTTTTGGATGTATTCCTAGAAGTGGAATTGCTAGATAATATAGTGACTCTATTTTTAATTTTTTTGAGGAACCTCCATGCTGTTTTCTATAGTAGCTGTATTAATTTACCCATGAAAAGAGGACAAGTGCTCCCTTTTCTCCACATCCTCACCAACACTTGTTATTCTGTGTCTTTTTGATAATAGCTTTCTAGCCGGTGTGAAAAGATATCTCATTGTGATTTTAATTTGCATTTCCCTGATAATTAGTGATGTTGAGCTAATATGAGTGATTCAAATATGCATCGGCCGTTATATATTGCTTTTTGAGAAATGTCTTTTCAGGTCTTTTGTACCCTTTTTAATCAGGTTGTTTGTTTCCTTGCAACTGAGTGATTTGAGTTCCTTATGTATTTTGGGCTTTAGCTCTTTATCAGAAATATGGTTTGCAAGTACTTTCTCCTACTCCGTAGGTGTCTCTTTATTTTATTGTTTCATTTGCCATGGAGAAGCTTTTTAATTTGATTCAATCCCATTTGTCTATTTTTGCCTTGTTACTTGTGCTTTTGGGTCATATCCAAAACATTATTGCCTAGACCTATGTCAAGAAGCTTTTTCTCTGTTTTCTTCTAGTAGTTTTATAGTTTCAGATCTAATGTTTAAGTCTTTAATCCACTTTGAGTTGATTTTTGTATGTGGTGTGAATTAAGGGTCCAATTACAGTCTTCTGCATGTGGATATTCAGTTTTCTCAGCATTTATTGAAGAGACTATCCTTTCCCTGTTGCATGTTCTTGGTACCTTTGTCAATGATCAACTGACTATAAATAGATTAATTTATTTATGGGTTCTTTCTTCAGTGTTATTGGTCCTTCTTAATGAATGTTTAAGTTCATATTACAATATTGTTAACTATAGGCACTATGTTGTGTGTTGTATCTCTAGAACTTATCCATCTAAAACTTTATCCCATTAAACAGCTCTCTCTTTCTTCCTCCCCCTAGCCCCTGGCAACTACCCAAGAAGGAAGAAGTAAAATGAGCTCTGTTTGTAGGTGACATAATCTTACATGTAAAGAATCCTAAAGACTTTATACAAAAAAAACCCCAACTATTAGAATGAATAAATGAATTCAGTAATGTTAGAGGATACAAAATCTGCATACAAAAATCAGTTGTATTTCTGTATACTAACAATGAACACCTAAAAAGGAAATTAAGAAAACAATTTCATATAAAAGTATGCTTAGGTATAAACTAAACCAAGGAGGTTAAAGACTTATATACTGAAACTTTAACTCTTTTACATCTAGCTCCCACTATGCTACCTTTGAGCTGCCTCTTTGGCAAATTTCCTCTCTTAGTTTACTGCTTGGCTGTGTATCCAAGAATTCTATGACCGGGTTGATTAAAAATCCCTACCTGTTAAGTTAGAAATATCAAACAACTTTTATTTTTTCAATAACTGCTACCAACTGTGTATTATCTAATCCTCTTTCCTACTGGACGTCTATCAGAAACTTTGAAAACTCCTCAATCTGATGCTATCACTTTTCAATTAAAAAAAGATCTCATTTTTACTAATTCTTAAAATTTTTCATTACATAA
The DNA here is from genome assembly GCA_963573385.1 of Cacajao melanocephalus. Lineage (NCBI taxonomy): Eukaryota > Metazoa > Chordata > Mammalia > Primates > Pitheciidae > Cacajao > Cacajao melanocephalus. The sequence continues at coordinate 16,711 of CAUYLG010067714.1, forward strand.
TCATCTCATATTATGCCCACAGCTCTCACATGTCCTGATAATGTGATGAAGGCAGCTTGAGACAACTCACAAGAGCTAGTGTGTACCTCTCTTCCCGACTTAAAGTTCAGTGATGTGCTGTTGGAGCTTGACATTGGCCTTAATGGAAGTATTTACACTATGGCAATCATCAAACATTACAAGTCATATTTTCCCCCTAGAGAACCAGACGGTAAATGTTAAACATTTACCAGCACACCATTGCCCCTTCCCCTCAAGACTAAAGATGTGGTTCCATGGTCAGTTTCTGTGTGTGAAGGATATTGAGGGGTACGAAAAAGCATCATGAAGTTGGTCTCCTATTGCTCACCCCACCCTTCCTCTGTGGCTGATAGTCTCATTTTGGTGCTGGAAGAGGGCCTTCCATTTAAAGTTAAATGTTTGCTTCTGCATTTCAATTTATGTCTTTTATGTGAACTTCTATATTGGTGGTCATGAATTTGCCATCCCATTTCTGCTGATCATCACGACTGACCTAGGTCTTTGTCTAGGTCTCAGGTAAGTGAGGCCTAACAGGCCCTAGTGACATACTACAATCTCAAAGAGATTTCAAGGCATCACCCAACTTTTTGAGACTGGGTTACACATTCAAATTGATCCCAGCTGGGTGCATGGCACCTGCACTCTTCTGATACACACATCCCTTTGCCCCATGGTGGAGAGAATCATTATATGATGCAGTCATCAAATTTTTGTACCTTATCTTCCCAACACTGGGCCTGCAAACACAAATGGTATCTATTTCCTTTCCTTTCAGGAGGTAGTCCTTTTAGCTTTCCTTCCCAAACATGAAACCATTCTCTTTTAGCAGTCTCCAACCTTGGAGCAAGGTTTGAGGTCCCTTTCTTGCACAAAGCATAGGCATCACAGCAGTTCTTATCTCTGTTTGCAAATGCTTCTAACCCTAAACAAAGACCCCATTGCCTTCCCCAGTTCTCCTCTTATATCTCTCTTGGGCAATAGCATTCTAATTTAGTTGGTCTCTCTCCCATGGGAGGACAAATATCCAGTCTCACATTAAGAATCAGATGTTCTTTGACATGGTCCTTGAAAAATGTGGATACTTTATTTTCAATAGGACACTGTCTTTGTTTACCACACCTTATTTCAATATCTGTTACATGCAATCTAGTAGCTCATGTTTTTTTTGAGCAGTTGGCATTAGACTTTACATAAACTCAGTCTCAGGAAAGAAAGTCAAATTTTACTTCTATTTTATTGAATTGGGTATTGTTTGACTCCTTATATCTGATATGGTTTGGATAGTTATCTCCCAAAATCTCATATTGAAATGTCATCCCCCAGTGGTGGAGGTGGCCACTTGTGGGAGGTGGTGGGTCATGTGGGCTGATCCCTCATGGTTTGGTGCTATCCTCACAGTAGTGAATGAGTTATTGCAAGACCTGGTTGTTTAAATGTGTGTGGAACCTGTCCCCCAACTCTTGCTCCTGTTTTTGCCATGTGATGTGCAAGCTCTCACTTGGCCTTCTGCATGGGTAAAAGCTCCCTGAAGCTTACTCAGCAGATGCCAGTGCCACGCTTTCTATACAGCCTGCACAATCATGAATCAATTAAATCACTTTTCTTTCTGAGTTACCCAGTCTCAAGTATTTCTTTATAGCAATGGAAGAATGACCTAATAAAATGTCCAACATATTTTACTTTTATAAGAAAAATCTAAAGTAATAACCTCTTCTCAATGCACCTGCCACCAGAGTAAAAGAAAGCAGCCTAGAGATATTTTGTGTTTGGAAAAGAAGACCTAACGTTGTAATTCTAAAAACAAGATATTGTGTAAAGTGAAATGCTAGTTGTGTTTTTGCCAAGTCAAAAAGTGGGCTAATTTTTCAATATAAAGTCATATAGTATACACATTTCAGATTCCACATTTTAAAAAATTGCCCTTCATACTTTTTCTTAGCCAATTCTTACATATGAAAGAGGAAACAGACATTTTAATTATGTATGAAAATTTTAAACTGTGGCTGAAAAAGTCTAGAAAGAAAATAATAGTGATAGTGGTAGTGAAATGCAAAATGAGTGGAGAATTTGATAAGAAAATCGTGAATTTTGTACAGACCTTAATTCTTATATATAAAATAAAAGTGAATTTAAGATAAAAAGAAATTAAAGAGTCAAAAAGCCTTTTATACTATCACCAAAGATTTCCAAGACATGTCAAAGAGACTGTTGGTTTCATAAGCTGGATCGGTGGAATGAAATGATACACATGCCTCACAGAATGACAGTTTTAATGTTAAACTGCTGTTGTATTAATTAGAATAATGCTAGTTTTTATTACAAATCAGGCAGAAACGTATTCTGGCCTGAAAGCAATATAGACATATTTGTTACTCATGCTTACTAGATGGGTGAAGAAAGGTTGATTGACACTTTTCCGCACAATCATTCAGAAGTACAGAATGATGGAAGCTTTGTTGTCTTCAACAGATGTTTTTCAGGGTCATTCCAGGATTCTTCTCTATCCCAGTCAGAGTGAAGAGGAGGAGTATGGAGGTCTATTTATGAAAAATTTATATGGCCCAGCTCTATGAGTGGAACTTTTTCTATTCATGGTCCCTGGCTAAAGCTCAGTCACAAGGACACTTTAACTACAAAGGAAATTAGGAAATGTACCCATTTCCAAGGATGAGAACATGGATCTGATAAGCAGCGAGCATCAATAAGAATAAACTAGAATTGCCTCCTCCGTAGATTGTTTAAAACAGAATAACTTTTCATCTAATTGCAATAATATGTGTGTAGTCCTGCTTAAAACAAAAGCATGGACATCACCAAATGGTTTCTAAAAAACGCTTAAAGTCCTCTAAGTTTGGAAAGATGCTTGTATTTTTGGTTTTTTAAAGAACACATAGAGGAGGTACATGAATGGAGCAATGGGAAGTTAGAATTTCATGTTGACAGGGGATGTGGAAAGAGAAAAGTTGTGGGGAAACTTACAGCAAAAAAGAGGGAAGGTATAGGGGAAGGGAAGGATATGAAAAGTAAGGGAGAATTCTCTTATTATTCTGTGATATGCTGAGAAAATATGAAAGCAAGAATGAAGAGTTCCAAGAAGTTGCAAGAAAAAAAATCACAACCCACTCGGTACGACTTATTCCTAACTTCATAGAGTTAAAGCAAAAAGATTTGCGGCTACAAATACACACAGGCTCACAATGAAGAAGCCTCTACCACAGTGGCCTCAGAGCTGCCTTGGGAAGTCAGCAAGTCAGAGCTGATGTTATTCAGATCCAATAATTGCTTGATTAATATGTACTGAAGTCACCTGCTTATTGCAACAATTTGAGAGTCCTTACTTGATACTTTTATTTGATTTTAATTGTTTCTCTCTCTGTTTCTGGAGTCCAAAACAAATAAGGCATTTGATAATTGCTTTAAAAAGGTTAGCTCCCTCAAATAATACGAGCTTCTAGCTTTAAAACAAATCATTAAAATCTTGTGGGTAGTTGCACAAGGAGTCTGCGTTTTACATGAGACGTCTGGACTTGCCCATATCACTGTTTGTTTAGAACATTGACATGATCATGCAAAGCCACATATATCCTTGATAACAAAGGTCAGCAAAGCTGCTAGTACAAGCTTTTTATAAACTTCTGAAGCCAGGTGTTTATCATGTCTCCAGTTGCTCAGCTGAAGGCTTATTGCAGGGCATTATCTGCTACTTTGGTTAGCCAGGCGTCAAAATGATTACATTCCAATGGGATCAGGAAGGACCTTTAAAATGGATCTTCAGTGAGAACATCGTTCACTATCATTTTGCAACCCTCTTTTTGATTGTGAAAGCCAATGTAAGCTAACAGACTACTGTCTTTTGGCCTGGACATCAACTGAATGTTTGCAGGACCCATGCAACGCATTTTGATTTCTTCTACGAGAAGAAAGCAGAACATAGATCAAAGAGACTTCAGTTTGACACAATCCTTTGCATCTCCATTAGTTCAAAGATAGCTGACCCAAACTTTACCTTTAATGTGTGGTCAATAGCAGTCACTGGAGTCAACGTTAATGTTTTAGTATTATGACTTGGCTTGACTGCACATGACTTTTGCCCCAATTTTTTATAGTAATGATTCAATTACCCTGTTCACTGAAGACGTGATACAGAGAAAAAACCTATATACTATTGGCTACTGATGATTGAAAGATAGTTGTCTGAGGACCCAGAGAAGTTGGAAAAGGATAAAGCAACTCCACTTAGAAAATTTATTATTTTAGTCATCATCAATTTAGACATCAGGTGGATACATACATGAGCTCTGTACATTTATCCGTTATGTATAAATTGCTGTGTGCGATTCATAAATAATTCTTGAAGTAGCCATCTTCAAAGATGGCTCCCAATGATCCCCACTTCCTAATATTCATGATCTCTTACAGATTTCTCCTTTTTAAAATGATATTAGGTCGGTGTGAGCAATAAAATACAGCAGAAGGTATAGTGTGATGATTTTGAGACTAGGTTATAAAAGACATAATGGCTTCTGATAAAGAACAGGGTCAGACTACACAATCTCTTGATGTGAATTCAGCAAGATCAAAGCTGGTATCTTGGAGTAATTGTTTAATGCTTATAAAGCCTTAGGAAAGGATTTATAAGCATTTTTTTAGGGTGTGTCTCACAGATCCTCACAAACAATAAATCTAAAACACTTAAGAGTTTTGTCCTATAGTTGTCTCAGCAGAAGACAAAGGTAGAGAAGGACTTTTGTGAAAGATGTTTGTGGGTGTGGCTTTTATTTAATGGAGTGAATTACAATGAGTTTCACAGAAAACTCACAAAGTATTTAAGATTATCATATTCACAGAAACACCACAAGCTTAGACTATAAGGGATAGAGACACTACAAACTAAAAAATAGGCTTTGAATTTCCACATTTGTATAAATAATGAGAGTGAAAAAACTACTCACATGTGAACACTTTTTATGAGGAAATGAAGAATGACTCAGAGGGTAGAATCAACAGATTCATAGCATGGAGCTAAAATGGAGGATTATTCCCAGGTACAATCAAGTGATCTGCCATCCTAATCAAGAATCTGCCAACTTGTGCCCTGCTGATTTCATAATTGCTGTGATCTGGAGACTTCTGTGCCTCTTATTTCCTTCTTTATGAATGTCAGTATCAGTGGTCCTACGCCTTCCCCTATTGTGTATTCCATGTTTGGGGGAAAATAACTTGCTTCTTTACTTTATAAATCTTTGGATTAAAATCAACAATAATCAAGAAGCTACAGTTAAAGAATTATACACAATAAGCCTCTTTCATAACTAAACCACATTTAAATGGTGATATTCTGGACTCTGAAGTCATACCGTTATGCGATGAGATTGGTGGGCTTTTGGAGGGAGGGAGTGTATTTTGTACATGGGAGAAACTTGATTCATTGGGGGTTATAGAATGGATTGTGGTAGCCAGCCTTGAAGATGACCCCAACAATCCATTCCTCCTAGTATTTGTGCCCTTGTGTAGTTCCCTTCGACATTTTACCAGGGTTGGTGTGTGTGACCAATAGAACATGGCAGAACTGATGATGTGTTACTTCCAATGCTAGGTTTTTAGAAGTACCGTAGATTTTTCCTCTCTCTTAACAATTTGCTCTGGGGGAAGCCAGGTGCCATGTCATGAACAGTCCTAAGAAGAAGCTTGTGTAGATACGAACTGAGACCTTCTTCTGATAATTGTATGGGTGAGCTTAGAAGTGGGTATTTCAGCTCCAGTCAGGTCTTCAGATAACTGCAGCCATGGATGACATTTTCATTATAACCTCATGAGATAATCTGAGTTAGAACAACCCGGCTAAACCATCAACGCATTTCTGACCCACATTCTGTGAAATGCTGAATATTTGTTGTTTCAATACCGTACGTTTGGAATATTTTTATGTAAAAATAGATAATCTACTATTAGGTTGGTGCAAAAGTGATTGTGGTCTTTGCCATTGAGAGTCATACAATTAAAAAACACTATTTAATTCACATTGTATCCTGAGTAGCAGTTAACCAATTGTCCCATGATTCATCAATTGTCCCTAATATTACTTTTTCTAAAATAGTAAGTATTTTATCTAAAAGTAGAGTGTTATGACTATGGAAGCAGTCAAAGAATGAAATTATACTCATTACCACCATGAGGAATTTAAATAAGGAAAGTGGTAGCCATTCTCAAATCATAGCTTTCTTTCCAAGCAGTATTTCAAGTTATTTTATTTGGTTTTGTCCTCTCAAATGATAATAGATGTAGTAATAACTTGTACCTCTTATGTACTGTTGAGTTTCTGAATATGCAGATAGTTCTAATTTAAAGCTCAACCTGAGATAATCTGCTACTGGAGAGAACTCTGATTAGATTACATGGTACCAAGCCAAAAAAAAAAAAAAGAAAAATAGAAAAAGAGAAGCAGAAATTAGTTTGAGTTATTGTAACATAGATATATTCTATCCTGGAGACATTGGCAAAGGATACTATTGACATATGGATACACAATGTGAAAAATCTGATCATCACTAAGGATAGCAATATTTCCTTAAAATAGAATAGATTATACATCATATTTCATTTGTAGGTTAATACTAAAACCAATTATTCAATTAAAAATGTTTGTGTTTTGACTGATATTTTATATCTGTAGGTTCACAGAATTATTTGGTCGCTCTTAAAAGAGTGAAATGGATGAAGCTTTTTTTCAATTGGATATGTTTATATCCATTGCTCTTTTGAGGCAAGATGTATTTGGTTGCATAGATACATGTGTAGCCTATGTTCTCTATACAATACAATTTGTAAGGCCTGAAAAAGGTCAATTAAAAAAAAGCCATTATTTTTTACCGTATGGATTTGGGTTTATAAAGATTAGATGCTGAGAGCTTCCTCCTTTTCCTCCTCCTCCTCGTCTTCTTCCTATACTTTCCTTAATGGCAGAGTAAACTGCTAACAGATGGGTGAGGTAATAGGCAGAATAATGGCCTCCCAAAGATATCCTTGGCCAAATCTTCAGAATCTATGAACATGTCAAATTTCATGGAAATGAGGTACTAAGGCTGCAGATGGAATTAAGTTTGCTAATCCATTGACCTTAAAATATAGAAATTTTGGCCAGGCATGGTGCTCAAGCCTGTAATCCCAACACATTGGGAAGCTGAGGTGGGAGGATTACTTGAGCCCAGGAGTTCAAGACCAGCCTGGGTAACATAGTGAGACCTCATCACTACCAAAAATTAAAAAAAAAATTAGTTGGGTGTGGTGGCAAGTGCCTGTGATCCCAGCTACTCAGGAGGCTGAAATGGGAGGACTGCTTGAACTTGGAGGTCGAGGCTGCAGTGAATCAAGCTGGTGACACTGTATTCTAGCCTGGATGACAGAGTGAGACCCTGGAAGAGGGAGGTATAAAAATCAAGTCACACTTTCACAATATGACAGAGACTCAATTTGCCATTGCTGGCTTTGAAGACCAAGGAAGGTGATATGGTTTAGCTGTGTCCCCACCAAAATCTCACCTTGAACTATAATAATCCCCATATGTCAAGGGTGGGGCCATGTGGAGATAATTGAATCATGGAGGTGGTTTCCCCCTATATTGTTCTCATGGTAGTGAATAAGTCTTATGAGATCTGATGGTTTTGTAAATGGGAGTTCCCCTGCACATGCTCTCCCACCTGCCACCATGTAAGATGTGCCTTTGCTTCTTCTTTGCCTTCTGCCATGATTGTGAGATTCCCCCAGCCATGTGAAGCTGAGTCCATTAAACCTCTTTCCTTTGTAAATTACCCAGTCTTGGGAATGTCTTTATTAGCAGCATGGGAACAGACTAATACAGAAGGGGACCATGTAGGCAGCCTCTAGAAGCTGGAACAGGCTCTACTGGTGCCTCCAGAAAAAAATTCAGCCCAGTTGACACCTTTATCTTAGTGCATTGAGATGAATGTGAAACTTCTTACCTGAAAAATAATAAATCTGTGTTGTTTTAAGCCACTAAGTTTGAAATAATTTGTGACAGTACCAATAGAAAATGAATACAGATGCTATCAGGATATTGCAGAATACCAACACTTGGGAAAAAAATAGGTTCTAGCCACATAGAAGACAGAGAGTAATACAGCCCATGCTGATCACTTTGGATTCTGGATAAAATGGTTCAGGCCTTTACAGTTTATATAACTAAGCTTTAATAAAAGAAAAAAAAATCTGTTGGGTTGAAATTAAAAAACAAACAAACAAAAAATTTAAAACCAAGGAAAAATAAGCCCATAACTGGTGGGAATTTGAATCAGATACAAGTTCTCTGCAAGTAGTGGCAACAAAATGTTCCAGGAGAAAAAAAGAAGACAGAAGTTAGCTTTACTGTGAGCATACAAGGGAAATTATTAAATAGTGGTTGACATGAAACTGGGGACTGAAAGAGGAATGAAATTTCACCAAGTTGATGAGGGAAAGAAGAGCATTGCAGACAGAAAGTGAAGACGTTTGGCAAAAACCCCAGAGTCTTTGGTGTGGGATGACCTAGAAGTTTATTATTTATTTGTTTTTGTTTTGACAGGATCTCACTCTGTCACTAGGCTGGAGTGCAGTGGTGCAATCACGGCTCACTGCAACCTCTACCTCCTAGACTCAAGTGATCCTACCACCTCAGCTTCCTGAGTAGTTGGGACTACAGGAACACACCACCACGCTGGACTAATTTTTGTATTTTTTGTAGAGAAGGGGTTTCACCATGTCGCCCAGACTGGTCTTGAACTTCTGGATGCAAGCAATTCTCCTCCCTCAGCCTTCCCAAAGTACTGGGATTACAGCCGTGAGCCACCATGCCCAGAAACTTAGAATTTTAAAAGAAAAAGTATTATGCAAAGTCTTGGATGTCTTGATAAATAGTTTTGACTATTTTTATAGGCCAAAGGTAACAAACCAGAAGCCATTAGATGTGTTTTAGTTGGCTTCATAGTGCTTTTTTTTGGTATGTGTTTAGGTTATTATCATTAATTGTAATTTGAATTACAAAAATCAAAACATTCAAAAGACTAGGGGACAGGCCTGACATAAAATTCTAGACATCCAACTTCTCTGTGGAAAAAAAAAAGCTTAAAACTTAAAAAAATTATTTGATCATCTTGCCACATTGGATCTCACTGCAATTGGCTAGAACTGAGTAGTTGCTGACCCTTTAGTCAGGGCACATATTCTTCAGTCTACCACAGTTTACAAAGTCTCCCCTTTTTCTAATGTATTATATCTGTTCATTTCACCACATATTCGTACCTGCTGGACACCCCTAGACATTTGTGTTTGTAACCCCTGTTGTAGGCAGGTGATTACCGTTGAAGGATTTTAAAGATCAAATCTGCTTTGGAGACCAAGCTGAGTGAATCACCTGAGGTCAGGAGTTCAAGACCAGTCTGACAAACATGGTGAAACCCTGTCTCTACTAAAAAAGCAAAAAAATAGCCGGGCATGGTGGTGCACACCTGTAATCTCTGCTATTTGGGAGGCTGAAGCAGAATAATCACTTGAACCCAGGAGGTGGAGGTTGCAATGAGCCAAGATCATGCCACTGCACTCCAGACTGGGTGACAGAGTGAGATGCTATTTCAAAAAAAAAAAAAAAAAAATCTTTTTTGGGAAGAAAACCTTGGTAGCAATATTAAGATACCCTCTGCATTCCTGTGGTACATTATATGTATTTCTGTATTTTTTTCAATGCTTAAATACCTTTATTATTTTTAAAAAATTATTTGGACATGGATAGCTCTGCAAAATACTTCCATTCCCAAACCCTCAAATCCTTTCCACATGTTCTCCATAAAGAAACAGAATATTTATACTTTGTGCCCATTCAAGTCTAATTTTTAAAAACATTTAAGATTTAAAATCAAATATTACTTTTCTTTCCCAGAACTTTTTAGTAATTTTAAACCACAAAGCAATATACTTAATGGCATTTCTTTTTAAAAATTAGCTTATCAGACTATTTTATGTTAAAAAAAAAATCAATTCAAGGCCTTAGTGAGACAATTATCTTCTCTGTTTGTGAAAGCAAAAGACATTGAAAAACTCTCTGGAGTTTGTGATTTCAACATAACCAACAAAACCAGCACACAGACTGACTTTCTACTTAATGTTAGGCATTGTTATGTTACTTTTGGACTGCAGCTGAAATGTTATCTAAACTTGAAAAGGGTGGGTGAGTGGAAGTCCAGCACAAAAGAGGGTCAAGGCTGGGAATAGGAAAATGGAAGCTTTCTGAGCAGTGGAGTAAGAACAACCAAACCCCTAGGATCCCACCTCATGGCAGGCTTGTTTGGGTGGAAGACAGTTTATTGCACTTGTAACACTGAGTTATAATTATCTGTTTATTTCGTTTGTATACTTTGCTAGGCAGTGAAATTCTTATAAAGGACTAGAGGTGTTTTTCTCATCTACCTGTGATTCCTTGTTACCTGATGTTGCATTTGGCAAGTAGTAGATACTTAATATTTATCAAGATGCACTGAATGAAGGATAAGAATGGGTAAGACACTAAAGGCAGAATGGTCAGTAGGTAGACCATGACGTCGTCCTAGTGAAACAGGAAGAGGGCCTGAATAGGATGGGCCTATGATCAGGATAAGAAGACTATCACTGTGAAAGATATTCAAAAATTATAATTAATTTGTGTTGGAGGGTTCTGTGGTTTAAATATGTCCCCCAAAGTTTATGTGTTTTGGAAATTTGATCCTCCATGCAACAGCAGTGTTCAAGGTGGGGCACAGTGGGAAGTGCTTTGGTCATCAGGGAACCACCCTCATGAGTGGATTTATGCCATTATGGTAGTAGTGGGTTTGTTATTACAAGACTGGGTTGCTTAGAATGAGCTTGGCCCCCTCTTGTTCTCTCTTGCTCATTTCTCTGCCTTTCCCTCTCTCCTTGTCCATGGGATTATGTAGCAAGACAGTCCTTACCAGATGTTTGTCCCTTGATCTTGGACTTCCCAGCCTCCAAAACTATGAGATATAAATGTTCGTTCATTATAAATTACCCAGTCTATGCTATTCTGTTATAGAAGCACAAAATGGACTAAGACAGAGGGTATAGGGAAAAAAAGAAATTAAAAGTGGCTCTTAAATCATCATCATACCAATATGAGATGACTTCCCTTGATCTGTTATTCACCAGTCTAAAGAGAGTAATTATCCCATCTAAGGACTTGAGCCTCCCCTATTCCATGGAGCATATGTCACAATTTTTTTCTACTGGGAGGCAGTTGAAAAGCTCCAGGCTACAGATTGGAAGATCTCAATTGGTCAATCCTCAGTTCTCCCCTTTACTTATCTATGGGCCTTGTACAAATAAACTTAGCCTCTTTGATGTTCAGTTTCCTAATCTGTAAAATAATGTAGCCTAACGTTGCTCTGATTTATTGATATGGCTATGAGAGGCAAACCCAGCTCATCTGAGAGTACTTTATAAACCATGTTATGTTACACAAATATGTCATATGCCAAGCTCTGCTAGTCACTAGGGATACAAGAATAAATAAGGCATACACCTTTAACTACCAAGTTTAAAAGAGACATGGAAAACAGTGACTTTTTAAAAGTGCCTTTTAAAACAGTGGAACAAAACATAAGAATTGCTGATGATATTACTGGTTGGTTTTTAAATAGGTTCTAGCCACACAATCTTTTTAAAGATTTTGGAACACTAGAGGAATGCTCAAAAAACCTAAGTGCATTTTAAGTCACCTACCAGGATTCGTCTAACTACAAACAGATCTTCTCCTGCAATAGTCATTATGCTACATACCTTGCCGTTCTATGGCACTGGAAAATTCCCATGGAAAAAAGATGGAAATAAGAAATAGTAATCCTATCAAATTCAATTAGGATAAATGTAGGTACTCAGATCACTTCCCTGGTCATCTGTGTTCTCTTCCACAGACAAAATACAAATGTATTAAAATCCACTTAGTATGAGAGCATCTCTGATAATAACCTGTTATATTGCTTTAGTAATTATGTGAGGAGTGAGAGTAGCTTAATTTCAAACAGCTGATCTATTTGAAGCTGCAGATAAAAATGATATCAATTGAAAGTTGGGTCACGAGAACATCTACTCTGCCAAATGAACCAACTTGCTTTTAAATTTATAATAGGAAAATAAGATTTAGATTATTTAGCCACAGAGAAGTTCACATTTAGGAAGGAGATTGAAAACAGATCTAGAAGTGTTACCCTACCAGTTTTTGAATTTGTATGCCCCTGTTCACATTGGATTAATTAACCGGCCATTTCCCAAATGGCAACATACAGTAAGGCAATGTATCTATAAAATGTGGATGGATATCTTTAAAGTGGAACTTTAGAAAACTCTAGAGGCACTATAGAAATGGAATATTTTGTCAAGGCAAAGATAAATACTATTGATTTGGAAATACGAAACACTTTACATTGTTACGGACTATGGTGATGACTAATTCAAAGTGACAAAAGTGACTAGGAAGCTACTGGTTTAAAGTGATTAACAGAAAGTCTGAGAACGCTGTCCTACCAGAATAGGATGCTCGGGAAAGAAAACAGCTTCAATCAAAATCTCAGTAGATGAATCTATTTTCTGTAGATGGAGTCCACTGTTTAGAAAGGCAATTTTCTATCCAATACACTTTTTTGAAGGTATACTAAATAAATGTCCTTTGGCCCTACTGGGAAAACCTACCATTAACAGAGAAAAATAAATAGCATGCCAAAGACAATCCCGGTAACAAAAAGAACGCTGCCTGCTTCTATCATTTGTTCTTTCCTTCATTCTGTTATTTATTCCCTTCTGCTTTATTTCATTAATGAGAATCAATTAATGAAAGTGCCTTCTGCATTTAGACAAGCCAGAGATGATGGAGAGAAGAACAGAAAAGGAAGAAAAGTAGTCAATTCAATTCACACAATCTCACAGACAACAGAAACCCGTATTAGAAAGAAGCAAACTAGTCAAGTGTATAAGGTAATAGGGCACATAATGAGGCAGGGCAGGGTAGTGTGCAGTCAGTAGGTATGATCTAGGGAATATTTTCTGTAGGAATCAATTCAGGATTGAGGTTCTAGTTGGGTACACATAGACATAAAGGTGGCAACAATAGACACTGGAGACTACTGGGGTGGGGAGAGAGGGAGACGGAGAGGGACCAGAGCTGAAAAATTACCTATTGGGTACTCTGCTCACTGCTTAAGTAAGGGGATCATCCGTACCTCAAATCTCAGTGTTATGCAATATACCCTGTAACAAACCTGCACATGTACCCCTTGAATCTAAAACAAGTTGAAATTATTAAAAAATTGAAAAATGAAAGCTTGCTGTTGATATAAAAAAGGAAGAGAAAGGATTGGGATTCTAAACAAAACGTGATGGAAGAGACACAGTCTTTGATTATGAGATGGCCAACCAGAGCAGGCAGCATCATTTGTGGGATCCAGTGCAAAATTAAAATGGGGTCTCACTGTTCAACAAGCAGGACAAAATGTATTTTCCTTTCTTCTGCTGTCTCTCTCTCTCCACCTCCATGTGTTTTTTTCTTTGCTGTTAACACTGCTCTCTGAGACTGGGGATACCCCCAGGGACATTGCAGAACCTCACAGGCTCTGGGACCTCCTTAGGTGAGACTGCACGCAAAACGCATGTGTCCAACCCTCCCACCCAGACGCAGGTGCCCAGGAGCCAGAGGGTGGCACAGGGTCGGCTGCGGTAGCTGAGTATAGCCATGGGAGTGGGCGACCAAGAGCCCAGTCACGAGAGTGAGGCCATAAGAGGCGGACTACCCATGAGCTGGGGCTCCAAGACCCTGGCACATGCTCCATGGTCCCATTGGACTTCACTTCCAAAATTAAAATTTAAAGATTAAATTAAGAATTTTCAGACTGACAGTGGAGACTGCTCTGGGTCCCTGTGAAGGAAAGGCGTCTTACAACTGCATGATCATCCTGCGTGAAACCGGCTGAAGAATTAAAGAATCAAGGGGGGAAAAGACCGAGGCAGAGTGGAAATTACCATGAACTTTACTGTCCATGTAAAAAAAAAAAAAAAAAAAAAAACTTTTTCGAGATTAAAAAGGAAAGGCCATACACTACACAGTTTCCTTAAAAAAAAAAAAAAAAGAATGGAAATAGAATCATGTTTAGGTGCACACCAGGAACCTTTTTAACATTAGAGGGGGAAAGTCATACCAATTCAACTACAAAAATAAATTGGTTGCCTACAAAAGAACAAAAATCACCCTTATCTTAGATGACTGTCAACCCTAAAGATGGAAGATTATTGCAGAATATAGTTTCTTGACATTCCTGGGAAAATGCAGGGGACTCAAAATCATTGTCTGCCAAAGCTAGATAAATGCATTCAACTAACATCCTCAAGTAACAAAAAAAAGCTTGCTGCTCATATATTCTTTCTAGGGGGAGCAGAAGACCCTATTTGAAATGTACAGTATCTGGCTAAGAAATTAATCCAAATCAAGGCGACAATAATGCTAACGTTATGTAAAGTCTACCAGTGAATATTGAAAGAAATAAAAAATGTAGAGTTAAGTACATCTTTTTTTTTTCCTGAATCTGTATTTAGTTTTGAGTTCTCCCAGAAGTAGATCCAGAGACAAGGATTCCAGAGCAAATATATTGATTTGGGTTGTTGGGAAACAGGTAGAAGAATGTGAAAGAAAAGGAAAGCAACTGAGAAAGGGTAGATTGTCGAGTCAGCTACCAGGAGGGTGACTGGAGTTTAATGCCGTGGGGAAATTTTGACACACCCTGCAAAATACCCTCGGAGAGTTACTGCACCCCAAGGACTGGAGAGCCAGAACGTTTATACATCAAGTCATTGGCTCACCAGTCATTCGCTGGGGATTCAGGAGTAGGTGTTTCATCTGTTTCCCCTCATCGCTTGGTGGATGCAGCATCCAGTAGTCGGAAACGCGGAAGTCGGCAGGAGCGCGCTGCAGTCCGAGGGATGGCAGAGGGCTGGGTCAGCTACTGTCCGTTTATGACACTAATGCAAGTAACCATGACCAGTTCTGAAATAAAGATTTCATGGTTTTAAAAAACGCAGAGGATAAGCTGGCACACAGCTTCAAATTAAATGAGTAATACTGGGAAGTGAAGGAGCGCTGAGAAGACAGAACAAGGTAAATTCTTGCCAAACTCCCTATCACTTTATAGAGGAGGAACAACGAAAAGTTATGGTATATTGAAAATTACAAAAATATAGGTTTGGTTTAACATACATTTGGCAAAATTAAAGGCAATACAAGAGAATAAAATATTATTTTCCATACCTATTGTCATACAAAATAAAAGTAAACAAACAACAAAGATAACAGCACAAAGAAAAGTAGAGCAGAGGTTAAGCCATACGTTTCAATTGTAGCTATAAAATTCCTGTGAGTTCACTGCTCCTTTCACACATGCAAATGCATAAAACCATTTAACAAATTATTTTTTAAAAAAAGCACCTGTAGACCATTACCCTGATCAATCAATAGAACATTGTCAGCATCTTAGAAGCCTTTCTGCAATCCATTCCTAATTACAACCCTCTTGTGTCTACTTAAATATGACCAATATTTTTCATTACATGGTCATCTCTTCCTTGCTTTTACCATTTTAGAAATAATCCCTAAACACAAAAGTTTAATATTGATTGTTATTGAACCTACACAGTCAGAATCATAAAGCTTCTTTTGGACAATGCTGTTTGTGAGATTTACTCATGTTGTAATATGTAGCTGTAGTTCATTCATTTTCAGTGCCATATACTATTTAATTATGTGACTCAATCAGTTTATTTCTTCATTCCACTGTGGTGGGCATTTTGATTGTGTCTTTTATTTTGTGCTTCTATGTGTAATATTAGTATTATCTATGATATTCATATACATGATTGGTGAACAGTTTTACAAATTTCTGGTGGGTAATATACTAGGAATAGAGTTGTCAGGTCGTAAGACATATATATGTTCCACTTTGGTAGATATTATATCAAACTCATTTCTGAAAGGTTTGCACTAGTTTACACCTCCACCAGTTATAGATGAGGGTTCCCGTTGCTCCTTCACCTTGGCTGTTTCAGTCATTTTATTTTGATATTAGTCATTCCAGTAGGTATATGATGGTATTCCATGGTGTTAATTTGCAATACCATTATGACTCTTTTCATATGTATATCAGCCATTTGTATTTCCTGTTGTATGAGGTGCCTGTCTGACTATCTTGCAAACATTGTCTTCAACCTGGAGCTATAAAAATTTCTAACTCAGCAATCATTGGTTATAAAGAAAATACTGGCTAAAATCACAGAACTTCTAGAAAAACAATCAAACTTATGGAAAGCAAGAAAATTAACATCAAAAGAAAAATTCAGTCTTCAATACTTTTTAGGAGAAGAAATTCAGAAAAAGAATGAATTATCATGACTAAAATACTGAAAAAAGCACAATAAACTGATAAAAAGAAAAAGGAAAGACTTTAAAACATGAAAGCAGAAACTAAGAACTTAGGAAATAGAAAAACAACAAAACTAAAAAACATACCCAAACACTGGTTCTTTCAGAAACCCAATAAAATATATAATCATTAGCTAACTTAAGAAAAAAAGAGGAAAAAAAGTACAAATACATGAGATAGCAAGTAAAAGTGAAATATAAGAAATTTAAATAATTATGAGAAAGGCTTTGTACAGTTTCATATACATAAATTGAAAACCTGGATTAATAAATAACTTCCTAGGAAAATATAATTTAAAGCTTACTCCAGATGAAGCAGACAATATGAAAAGGCAAACACACAGAAGATAAGAAAAAGTAGGGAAAGTTTTCAGAGAAAATTACCCCCAAAAGGCTCCAGACCTAGGGAAATTATACTAAATCTGAAGAATTCTAGTGTTTTTAATTAGAAAAGCATTGGAAAAAGGGAAATGATCTAAAATCATTTATCAATATTTGACAAAGATTACAGGAAAAATAAATTGGTAAAATGAAAATTCTATATAAAGCATTAGCAGAAACAAAAATCTAGGAGCAACTTAAAGAGTTAATACATTACAATCAAGTGGAGATGAATTCAAGTTTGCAATAATGGCCCAATATGAGAAAATTAATTCCCATATCATATTACTGAATTTAAAGATACAATTCACGTGATCATTTGTAAGCAAACTAAAAAGCCATCTGACAACATTCAACAATGCTTCGTGATTTTTTAAAAAGATACTCAATAAAATAGGAATAGATAATTAGTTCTATGACAAATTATTTCTTTTTTTATCCAACTTTTATTTTAGATTCAGGGGATGCTTATGCAGGTTTGCTACCTGGGTATATTGCATGACGGTGAGGTTTGGGGTGTAAACGATCCCATCACCAAGGTAGTGAGCATATACCCAACAGTTAGTTTTCAGCTCTCCCCCTACTCCCTAGTCGGTGTCTATTATTGCCATCTTCATGTTCACGAGTACTCAATGTTTAGCCCCCACTTATAAATGAAAACCTGTGATATTTGGTTTTCTGTTCCTGCACAAATTCACTTAAAATAATGACCTCCAGCTACATCCATGTTGCTGCAAAGGATATGATGTCCTTCCTTTTTATGGCTGCATAGTATCCAATGATGTGTATGTACCACATTTTCTATATCTAATCCATCATTGATGGGCACCTAGGTTGATTCTATGTCTTTGTTATTTTGAATAATGCTGCAATGAACATGTGAGTGCATGTGTCTTTTTGGTAGAATGATTTGTTTTCTTTTGGTTACATATCAAATAATGGAATTGCTGAATATGGCACGCTTTCTCTGTCCATCATAGTATCAAAATTAATGAGAAAACAGTAAATTCAGGACAAGACAAGGAATCCAACTACTGCCAGTATTATTTAACATTTTACTGGGGATAAAAAGCCGAAGCAATTAGAAAGCAGAAATAAATCAAAGATATAAAATTTGGAAAGGGGAAAATTAACCTATTCCTAGTGCAGTTGGTATAATTATGTACCCAGAAAATTCAAAAGAATTGGATTAAAAAGTATTTGAATAATAAAAGATTGCATAAGTTTTGAAGCCACAAATTATATATAACATCTTAAAAATAAGTAAACAATTATAATTTTACCTTGATTCTATAATCGTAATAGAATCAAAGTAAAATTTTTAGAAATAAAGTTAACAACTCATGCAAGATGCGTATAAAGAAAACCTTAAAAGTTTGCCAAAGCCACAAGAGAAGATTTAAAATTTGATAAATTAAGGACAAAATGATTCAATGTCATAAAAATTTTAATTCTCCTTATGTTAACATATAAATGTAGTATAATCCTTATAAACACAATAATGATTTTCTAATGTATATACATTTTTAATACTCATGTAAAAAAATAAACACCTAGGAATACCATGAAAACTCTAGAATAACAAACTAGTAATGATACAAATAGCCTTGCCAGATATGGAAATATACTATAAAGCCTCAACAAGTAAAAGGATATGATATCAGAGCACACAAATGGAACCAAAAATAACTTCAGGAAAGGACCCAGATGCATCCAGAAACTTAATATATGATTAAGTGGCATTTAAAATCAGTGAGGAAAGTGGGATTATTTAATAAAATAGTGCTGAGACAACTAGATAGCCATCTGGAAAAAAAGATATTAGAACTATATGCCACTATTCATGAGGATAATTGCTAAATAGATTGATTAAATTATAAAGAATCAAATCATCATATATTAAATTAAAAAATGAGGAAATTTGTTTATAACCTTGAAAGTAAAAGGTAGACTTCCTATGATTCAAAATCTATAAGCCATAAGAAATGGTAGATAAGCCTGACTACATAAAATTTCTTAAAAGCTTGCATTAGAAAATAAGAAAAATCAAAACAAAATCATAAACAGAAAAAAAAAAATCTGAAACTCACAGTAGTAGAAATGGTAAATTGCCTTAACAGATATGCTATATGTCTCATAAGAGAAAAGTTCAATAGAAAAAACAAACAGATAAAAGATATAGAGTTCTCAGAAAAAGAAATTGCTGACAGTACTCTATCAAAGAAAGCTCAACCTCTACTATTAAAAAAATGAAATTAAAACTCTACTAGTATGTCAAACTTCTAGACATTTTCCAATTTGATGGAAAACGAAATTAAAGTTAAAACTCTACTGGTGTGTCAAACTTCTAGACTTTTTCCAATTTGATGGATTAAAACAGTATCTCTTGGCAAGACTATGGGGAAAAGCACTCTCATGTACTTCTATGGGGGTGCCAATTGGCACAGCCCCTATAGACGATAATTTGGCAATATCTGAGCAAATGCATTTTTCCTTTTACTCAGTGATATGGTTTGGCTGTGTCCCCACCCAAATCTCATATTGAATTGCAGTTCCCATAATCCCCATGTGTCGAGGGAGGAACCCAGTGGGCAGTAATTGAATCATGGTGGCGGCTGCCCCCACGTTGCTGTTACTGCGATAGTGAGTTCTCATGAGATCTAATGGTTTTTTAAGGGGTTTTACCCCCTTTCCTCGGCACTTCTCTTTTCTGCCATCATGAGAAAAAGGAAGTGTTTGCTTCCCCTTCTACCATGATTGTAACTTTCCTGAGGCCCCACAGCCATGCAGAACTGTGAATCAATGACACTTCTTTTCTTTATCCTAGTCTCTGGCAGTTCTTTATAGCGGCATGAAAACAAACTAATACACTCAGCAATTCCACTTCTGAGAATATAACCTAAAGTCACTTTTGCACGTTTCTGTAGAGGCTTATGTATTGCAGCACTGTTTCTTATAGCAAAAGATTAACACAAAAAGCCTCTCAAATATCTATCCACAGTATCTATAAAATTATACAAATATAAAAAATGAATGAGGAAAATTTTGGTACTTACATGAAAACACCTCTGAAATAGATCAGTATAGAAGGCTACTTGAGTGGCCAACTACCCTAGTTGTTCAGAGTTAAGAAGTTTCCAGAGACAGAGGACTGTAAGCACTAAAACTGGGAAAGTCCTGGGCTAATAGACACTTGGTTGTCCTCCTAACTCTAGCCCCCTTTTTTTCTGTAAAAGAGGTGGGAATTAGAATATACACTCATATTCATTTGTATATGCATAGAAAACTTGTGGAAGGATACACAAGAAAGAAACAATGATGGTTTCATATTTTATCTTTGGTGAGGATGAGGAAGAGGTAGATGAAGGACTGAGACTAAAGAAAGTCATTTCATTCAATGTATAGGTTTAAAATTTAGTCATGTGTGAATTTAATACCTATTCAAAAATTAAACCAGCAAATAAATATCCAAAACCAAATCATTCCAGAATGAAAAAGCAATCTGTTTTGTGAGAGGGAAATGTTCTTTTCTTAAGTAGAGAGCGAGATATCTAGGTAATTTATACAGTTGAATGGCATGGAAACTTTCTTGCAAAGTATATTTTTTATAGCCTCTGCCGGCCTTCTTTTGGATCATAAATTTAATGCAGTGTACTGTGCATTGAGAACAAAGACTTACAGCCTATCTGTCTTGGTAAAAGACAGCATGTCTAAGTAGCCCTTAAATTTCTGAATTGCCCAGACAGTCTCAACATAGGCTCATAAAGCTACTGTCTGAAAGAGAATAAATTCTACTCAAAGCAAATCAGCCTGTGAGCAACTGCATATTTACCTCAATTTGAAAATGCAATCCATATCACAGATTTTATTTTATTTTATTTTTTTACCATTCATGCTCATTGTGATAAGACTCTATAAAACATTTTGTGACTTAGGAAAATTCTTTTAAAAACTTAGATTTCTTTGCAAATTCATGGTTTTTTCAAAACATCTGTTTTTTAAAACTCTTTTTGAGCCGTAGAAGGCAAGGGAGATTTAAAATATGTATAATGAATATCCCTTCTCTCACTCTCTTTCTCTATATAGAAGTACCTCAATTTGCCGTTTGTAAGCCAGAGACCCAGAAGGGGTAGTGGTGAAGTTCCAGTTGGAGTTCAAATATCTGAGAACCAGGAATTCTGATGGTTGTAAGTCTGAGTACAAGGGTAGAAGACCAATGTTCCAACTCATCAAGGAAAGAGAAAGAGAGAGCAAATTCTCCCTGTTGCATTAGGGCCCTCAAGGGATTGGATGGTAAGAGACCCAAATTGGGGAGGGCCATTTGCTTACCTCAGTCTGCCTATTCAGATACTAATCTCATCCAGAAACGCCCTCACAGACACACACAGAAATAACATTAATCAAATATCTGGGCACCTCATGATCTAGTTAACACATAAAATTAACCATCACAGAGAATGTCAAGGAATGTAAGTAAATGGGTAAGATAAAATCCCTGCCTCTAAGGAGAAGCAATAATTATAGATATACAAAAAGAACTATTGCAACCATGATGGACATGGCAACACATGGTCCAGTTAAATTGCCCAAGATGGCACAGAATAAGAGATACTAGACTTGAAACTGGGTGTCTAATCTGAGGCAAAGAAAACTGGAGAAGAGAATACTGGTAACGGTTTTAGTGCGGTAAGCATATGAAACATGCAGCAGCAGGATCTGGTGAGAGGCAAGTAGAGAAAGCATGGGCAAAGGAATCAAGGAGCAGGCACTAACAGAGATGAGAAGTAGATCCCACAGTCTAAAAGTGGGAATAGAGCCCGAGCAGAAATTCATATCTAGAAGTCTGTTCCCAGAGTAGGATAGATAGGTGGATATACAGGCCAGAGCAAGGTGGATGTCAGTTCTAGAAAGACTAATGTACCAGACAAATTTTCAGACTGGAACTCAGACACAAGGCCAGACAGAAATCAGGTGACTCTCATGGCACGTGTATACCTATGTAACAAACCTGCACGTTCTGCATGTGTACTCCGGAACTTAAAGTATAATAAAAAAAAGAAATTAGGTGTCTCAAAATGTACCTTGCACATAAGCAACTCAGAGGATCATAGCCTGAACTTACAAACTAAAACTATAAGCTTTCTAGAAAATAAATTGGAGGAAATCTTCATGATCCCAAGGTTAGCATAAAATCATCAGATAAGACACAAAAAGTATTAATCACAAAAGAAAAAATAGATAAATTGCATCTTATAGCAACTTAAAAGATCTGCTCTTGGTCGGGCACAGTGGTTCACACCTGTAATCCCAGCACTTTCGGAGGCTGAGGCAGGCAGATCACGAGGTCAGGAGCTCAAGACCAGCCTGGCCAACATAGTGAAATCCTGTCTCTACTGAAAATACAAAAAATTAACCGGGCATGGTGGTGGGTGCCTATAATTCCATCTACTTGGGAGGCTGAAGCAGGAGAATTGCTTGAACCCAAGAGATTGAGGTTGTAGTGAGCCGAGATCACACCATTGCACTCCAGACTGTACGACAAGAGTGAAACAATGTCTCAAAAAAAAAAAAAAGAAAAAAAATTCTGCTCTTTAGAAAACATCATTAAGAAAATGAAATTGCAGCTTTGCACAGTGGCAATATCGTAACCAATGAGGTTTATCCGAGGTGCGATTATAGCTAATTGAAAACTTTTCCCAATACCCCGCCATGACAACTTGAAATACAGTTGGCGTTGGCAATTTTTGGCAGTCTCCACGGAGACTGGGTTGTAAAAAAAAATAAAAAAAAAAAAAAGAAAATGAAATTGCAAGCTGTAATTTATAATGCATATATATTTAATAAATGATTTGCATTCAGAATATATAATGAATGTTTACAACTCAATAGAAGAAAACAACCCAAGAAAAATACGTGCAACTTTAACAAAAACTTCAGGAAAATATATATGCTAATGGTCAATAAGCATAAGAAAAGATGCTCAATATTGTTAAGCATCAGGGAGATGCAAATTAAAAACACAATAAAATATCATGACACCCACTAGAAGCATCCTAAAATAAGAAAAATGTGTATGGGTGTGTGCATTCAAGTTTGTGTGTGTGTTTCAGGACAATTTAATGATAAAGTGAATTTAAAATTTATGTAGAAGAATGTCCAAAAGCAGACAAGAAATTTTATTTATTTTTTTTTAATGAATGTAAAGGGTTTTTATATAGGTAAACTTGTGTCATGGGAGTTTGTTGTACAGATTATTTTGTCACTCAGGTATTAAGACTAGTACCCATTAGTTCCTTTTCCTGATGCTCTCTCTTCTCCCACCTTCCACTTTCCCAAAGGTCCCAGGACGTGTTGTTCCCCTCCATGTGTCCACATGTTCTCATCATTTTGCTTTCACTTATAGGGGAGAATATGTGGTATTTGATTTTCTGTTCCTGCGTTAGTTTACTAAAGACAATGGCCTCTAGTACCATCCATGTTCCTGCCAAGGACATGATCTTGTTCTTTTTATGGCTGCATAGTATTCCATGGTGTATGTGCACCACATTTTCTTTATCCAGTCTTCTATTGGATGGGCATTTAGGTTGATTCCATGTCTTTGCGATGGTGAGTAGTGCTGCAATGCACATGTTAGTTTTTGACTTTTTAATAGCAGCCGTTCTGACTGATGTGAGATGAAATCTCTTTGTGGTTTTTATTTGAATTCTCTAATGATCAGTAATATTGAGCTTTTTTTCATATGATTATTGGCCACATGTATGTCTTCTTTTGAAAAGTGTCTATTCATGTATTTTCCCTACTTTTTAATGGGATTGCTTGTTTTTTTCTTGTAACTATGTTTAAGTTGCTTGTAGATGCTGGATATTCGACCTTTGTCAGATGCATAGTTTGCAAAAATGTTCTCACATTCTATAGATTATCTGTTCACTCTGTTGATAGCTTCCTTTGTATGCAGAAGCTCCTTAGATTAATTAGATCCCATTTGTCAATTTTTACATTTATAGCAATGGTTTTTAGTGTTTTTGTCATAAAATCCCTGCTTGTTCCTATGTCCAGAATGGTATTGCCTAGATTGTCTTCCAGGTTTTTTATAGTTTTGGGTGTCATATTTAAGTTTTTTATCCATCTTGAATTAATTTTTGTATATGGCACAAGGAAGGGGTCCAGTATCAATCTTTTGCATATGGCTAGCCAGTTATTCCAGCACCATTTATTGAATAAAGAATCCTTTCCCCATTGCTTGTTTTTGACAGATTTGTCAAAGACCAGATAGTTGTAGGTTTGTGGTCTTATTTCTGGGTCCTCTATTTTGTTCCATTGGTCTGTTTTTCTGTTTTTGTATCAGTCCCATTCTCTTTTGGTTACCGTTGCCCTGTAGTATAGTTTGAAGTTGAGTAGCATGATGCCTCCAGCTTTGTCCTTTTTGCTTAGGATTTCCTTGGCTATTCAGGCTATTTTTTGACTCCATATGAATTTTAAACTTTAAATTTTAGGTTTTTTCTAGTTCTGTGAAGAATGTCATTAGTAGTTTATTAGGAATAGCACAGAATCTTTAAATTGCTTTGATCAGTAAGGACATTTTAACAATACTGATTCTTTCTAGCCATGAGCATGGAATGTTTTTTCCATTTGTTTGTGTCATCTCTGATTTCTTTGGGCAGTGTTTTGTAGTTCTTCTCGTAGAGATCTTTCACCTTCCTAGTTAGCTGCATTCCTAGGTATTTTATTCTTTTTGTAGCAATTGTGAATGGGATTGCATTCCTGATTTAGCTCCTGGCTTGACTGTTGTTGGTGTATAGGAATACTAGTAATTTTTGCACATTGATTTTGTATCCTGAGACTTTGCTGAAGTTGTTTATCAGCTTAAGGAGCTTTGGGCTGACATTATGGGATTTTTTAGATAAAGGATTATGTCATCTGCAAAATGGGACAGTTTGACTTTCTCTCTTTCTATTTAGATGTGCTTTATTTCTTTCTCTTGCCTGATTGTCCTAGACAGAACTTCCAATACTATGTTGGATAGACATGGTGAGAGAGGATATCCTTGTCTTGTGCCAGTTTTCAGGGGAAACACTTCCAGTTTTTGCCCATTCAATATGATGTTGGCTGTGGGTTTGTCATAGACGGCTCCTATTATTTTGAGGCATGTTCCTTTAATACCTAATTTATTGAGAGTTTTTAGCATGAGTGGATGTTGAATTTTCTTGAAAGTCTTTTCTGCATCTATTGAGATAACCCTTTGTTTTTGTCTTCAGTTATTGATTTGTGTATGTTGAACCAACTTTGCATCCCAGGGATGAAACCTACTTGATCTTGGTGGGTGAGCTTTTTGATCTGCTACTGGATTTGGTTTGCCAGTATTTTGCTGAGGATTTTTGCATCAATATTTACCAGGATATTGGCTTGAAGCTTTTTAGTTTTTGTTGTGTCTCAGCCAGGTTTTGGTATCAGGATGATGCTGGCCTTATAAAATGAGTTAGGGAGGAGTCCTTCCTCCTCAATTTTTTGGAATATTTTCAGCAGGAATGGCACCAGCTCTTCTTTGTACGTCTGGTAGAATTGGGCTATGAATCTGTCTGGTCCTAGCTTTTTTTGTTGTTGATAGGTTGTTCATCACTGATTCAATTTCAGAGCTCGTTATTGTTCTCTTCAGAAATTCAGTCTCTTCCTGGTTCAGTCTTGGGAGGATGTATGTGTCCAGGAATGTAACCATTTCTTCTAGATCTTTTAGTTTATGAGCACATAGGTGTTTATAGTATTTTCTGATGGTTATTTGTATGTATGTGGGGTCAGTGGTAATATTCCCCTTTTCCTTTCTTTTTATGTTTATTCAAATCTTCTCTCTTTTCTTTCAATAAAAATTAAGTCTATTAATCTAAAAATCTTTATTAAGACTAATAAAGATTAGTCTAGATAGCAGTCTATTTTATTAATTTTTTCAAAAAAAAAATAGCTCCTGGATTCATTGATCTTTTGAATGATTATTTCTGTCTCAGTCTCCTTCAGTGCACCTCTGATTTTGGTTATTTCTTGTCTTCTGCTAGCTTTGGGATTGATTGCTCTACGTTCTCTAGTTCTTTTAGTTGTGATGTTAAGTTGTTAAACTGACATATTTCTAACTTTTTGATGTGGTCATTTAGTGTTACAAATTTCCCTCTTAACACTGCCTTAGCTGTGTCTCAGAGATTCTGGTACATTGTATCGTTATTCTCACTAGTTTCAAAGAACTTCTTGATTTCTGCCTTAATTTCATTATTTACCCCAAAGTCTTTGTGGAGCACTTATTCAGTTCCAATGTAATTGCATGGTTTTGAGCTAATTTCTTAGTCTTGATTTTTAATTTGATTGTGCTGTGGTACGAAAGAGTGTTTATTATGATTTGAATTCTTTTGCATTGTTAGAGGAGTGTTTTATGTCTGAGTATTTGACCAAAATTAGAGTATGTGTCACATGACACTGAGAAGAATGTGTATTCTGTTATTTTTGGGTAGAGAGTTTTGTAGATCTCTATCTGATTCACTCGATCCAGTGCTGAGTTCAGGTCCTAAATATCTTTGTCAATTTTCTGTCTCAATCATCTGCCTAATATTGTCAGTGGGGTGTTAAAGTCTTCCACCATCATGTGTGGGAGTCAAAGTCTCTTCGAAGTTCTCTAAGAATTTTCTTTATTAATCTGAATATTATTATGTTGGGTGCATACATATTTGGGATAGTTAGATCTTCTTGTTGAATTGAATTCTTTACCATCATGTAATGCTCTTCTTTGTCTTTTTTGATCTTTGTTGGTTTAAAGTATGTTTTGTTTGAAATTAGGATTGCAATCTCTGCTTTTTTTGTTTTCCATTTGCTTGTTAGATTTTTTTCCATCCGTTTCTTTTGAGCTTATATGTGTCACTGCATGTAAAATTGCGCTTATATGTGTTGTTGCATGTAAATTGTATGTCTCTTGAAGACAGCATCATACCAAAGAGTCTTGGTTCTTTCTTCAGCTTGCCATTGTGTCTTTTAATTGGAGCATTTATCCCATTTACATTCAAGGTTAGTATTGATATGTGCAGATTTGACCCTGTCATCATGATGCTAGTTGGTTATTATGCAGAACTGTTTATATAGTTGTTTTATAGTGTCCTTGGTCTGTGTACTTCAGTGAGTTTTTATAGTGAGTGGTAATGATCTTTCCTTTCCACATTTAGTGATTCCTTCAGAAGCTCTTGTAAGGCAGGTCTGGTGGTAATGAACACCCTCAGCATTTACTTTTCTGAAAAGGATCTTATTTCTCTTTCACTTATGAAGCTTAGTTTGGCCAGATATAAAATTCTATGTTGGAATTTCTTTTCTATAAGAATGTTGAATATTGACCCTCCCAAACTATTCTCACTTGTAGGGTTTCTGCTGAGAGGTTTACTGTTCGTCTGATGGGCTCCCTTTTGTAGATAACCTGACTTTTCTCTCTAGCTGCCTCTTACATTTTTTCTTTCGTTTTGACTTTGGAGAATCTGCTGATTATGTGTCTTGTGGATAATCTTGTGAGGTATTTTACTGGAGTTCTCTGCATTTTCTGAATTTGAATGTTGGCTGCTTTAGCTAAGTTGGGCAAGTTCTCATGGATGATATCTTAAAATATATTTTCAAAGTTTGTTCTGTTCTCTCCATCTCTTTCAGGGACTCAGTCTCTTTACATAATCTCATATTTCTCAGAGGTTTTGTTTGTTCTTTTTCATTTTTTCCTCTACTCTTGTCTATCTTATTTCAGAAAGGCAGCCCTCAAGCTCTGAGAGTCTTTCCTCTGCTTCACCTATTTCCCTTTTAATACTTGTGATTGCATTATGAAATTTCTGTATTGTGTTTTTCAGCTCTGTCAGGTTGGTTATGTCCTCTTCTATACTGGCTATTTTGTCTGTCAGCTCCTGCATTGTTTTATCATGATTTTTAGCTTTCTTGGATTGAGTTTCAGTGTACTTCTATAGCTCAATGATCTTTGTTCCTATTCATATTCTGAATTCTATTTCTGTCATTTCAGCCATCTCAGCCTGGTTCAGAACCCTTGCTGGAGAGCTGATACAGTCATTAGGAGGAAAAAAGGCACTTTGGCTTTTTGAGTTGCCAGTGTTCTTATTCTTTCTCATCTTTGTGGGCGTATCTTCGTTTATTCTTTGAGGTTGCTGACTTTTGGATTTTTTTTTTTATCCTATTTGATGGCCTTGAGGTTTTGATTGTGGTATAAAGTAGATTGAGCCAACTGGCCTCATTTCCAGAAGACTTTAAAGGGGCAACACTCAGCTCACAACTCCTGGACTGTGTGCTGTAACTCTGGGGGACCTTTATTAGGCCCTTACTTTGTTCTCTGGCTCCTCGAGTTTAGGAATCCACTGCAAGGGCGAGGCTCCCAGATTGCTAGTCACTACACTTTGATGGATGGTTTCAGCGAAAGCATTTCATACTGTGGTGACAGCAGGATCTGTCCTCATTCACCTATGTCAGCAGCAGTGATAATGGCAGCTGCAGCAGAGTGCTACTGGGCGGGAGGGTGCCTGCCTCCCTGCAGGCCTACACCACAGTGAAGGAAGCAACACAGCTTGGAGGAGTGGTGTGGGGCCCTTTTTGCAACTGTGTGCCTAGTCATACTGGAGATGGTGTTGATTCAGGGGTGGGGCACTGGCAGGGACAGGTCTGAGTGCCTTCTCTGTGCCCCACCAGCAGGAATGGTTGCTCAGGGTGAGGGAAGATCTGTTCTCTGCACAGTGTTAGTGCAATGGCAGGGCCTTGGTAGGAGTGCTGGGGCAACAAAGCAGAGGCAGTCTCTTTCCTACAGGACTTGGACCTAAGTAAAAGGGCGCATGGTCTCCACTGGTAGAGCCATTGAGCCACCACCGTGAAGCTCACCCACAAAAGACAGTAGAGCCACACTTAGAGATGGGACAAAACTGAATCCTGAACACATTGTTGAAGTCAAACCTGGAGCTACATGCACTCTTTCATCCCAAATGAGTTTGGGTTAGGTTTTCTCTCTCTCCCTCTCTCTTTTTTTAAGCCCTTATTGGCCTGGTGTGGTAGCTCACACCTGTAATCCCAGCACTTTGGGAGGCTGGGGCAGGCAGATCACCTGAGGGCAGACATTTGAGACCAGCCTGGCCAACATGGTGAAACCCCATCTCTACTGAAAATATAAAAATTAGCTGGGAGTGGTGGTGGGCGCCTGTAATCCCAGCTACTCAGGAAGCTGAGGCAAGAGAATCACTTAACCTCAGGAGGTCGAGGTTGCAGGGAGCCAAGATTGTACCACTGCACTCCACTATGGGTGACAGAGTGAGACTCCAACAACAAAAAAATTCCTTGTGGATACATTACATATTTTGGTAATGTGAATGTGGAAAAAGATAAAGAATAACATAATGACAGATTGTTTATATTGAGTCCCCAAAAAGTAAAAATGAAGTTACTTGAGAGAGGATTATTAAATTATTACTAATCATCTTATTAGTATATTATCATCTTATTAATATCTTATTAGTATAATATAAAAAGTATATATTATTACTAATATACTTTTGAATTTCACTATTAACATGTATAACATGCAAAACTGATCTTATAAAAGCCCAGTCCTCTAATTATTGCTATCAACCAGTCTACATTTCTGCTTTTAAAAAATAGAATGTGAGATCCAAATATATCTGTGAAAATTCAAGCATGAATTTTCTTTGTCTGTTTTCACTTCAAATAAGAAAACATATTACAGTTAAATCAAAGTTTGTCTTTGATAGCAGGATTGTAATTATAAAATTCTAGTAATTGTTTTTGCTAATTCTTTTCCTGCATAGTGGTTACTAAATACATATACAATACCCAAAGCCAATACATCACAGCCTGGTTGAAGATGTTTTGGGTTCCAAGAGAATGGAGTGAGGGAAAAGTCATGGTAGAGGTTTAAACTGAAGAAGTGGGGAGGAATAAGATGACTGAAGACTCTGGAGTGTGTCCTAGGGAGTTTGCACTTCATTCTGCACTTGGTGAGGACCTAAAATGTTTTGCAGTAGAACATGATAATGCCAGTAGCTGTGGGAGAATGAACTTCAGCAAGACAAGACTAAATGCCCTGCTGTGCAGACCTAAAAATCCACCCTCCTGGTACACTCTACTCTGCTTTAATTCCTAAATGATATAAGTGAAATTTTAAAGCACTTCCACATCTCAACATTCTATTTCTGCTGTGATTCAAATCATTTTGTGCTTTTATGTCCAAAAATATGTTGTTTTTCTACTAAAATGCTGTACATCATTGCAAGGATTTATGTCTTCCTGAATGAAATTACGTGACCAAAGACATAATTATTAGTACTTCCTGTCCTGCACTTCTGTGTTCTATCCTCTCTTTTCTCAGTTCATAAGTACAAATGTTATTTAGAAACAAAACCCTGACACCTCCATAACTAAATTACATATTTATTTATCAATCATATATAGGTAGTATTGTCTCTATCCTTCAGAGTCCCAGCTACCAATAGAGACCTTGATTTTTGATAAAACTATTTGATAAATATCCTAGTATAACCCAAGTTTATTAAGGGTACACGGTGGAAATTTCTTTAGCAAAATCAAGATCTGGATTTCTTCTTTTCCTAGACACACAAAAAATTACATTTCCCAGCCCTATTACGGTTAGGTGGTGATCTATTGTTGTCAATGAACTGAAGTAAGTGGAAAAGGCATGCATCCCTTCAGGGAAGAAGCATAGTAGAACAGATGCGAGCGATCCATGCTATTTTCTCCTCTGTCATAGTAACCTAGAAGGCTGTGTGTGGTCCAGAGGCTGAGGCTGTAAGGTGATGCAACTTCTGTGAGCCTGGATCCTGACAGACTGTGTGAGAAATAGAACTCTCCTCTCTGCTTCTTTTCCCCAATAAAAGTATGTTGCATAAATACTCATAAGCAAGAAGTTAAAAATTGGTATGTTAAGTTGTGTTAGTCTGTTTTCATGCTGCTGATAAAGACATACCTGAGATTGGCCAATTTACAAAAGAATAAGGTTTAATGGACTCACAGTTCCACATGGCTGGGAGGCCTCTCAATCATGGTGGAAGGCAAGGAGGAGCAAGTCACGTCTTACATAGATGGCAGCAGGCAAAGAGAAGAGCTTGTGCAGGGGAACTTCTCTTTTGAAAACCATCAGATTTAATGACCCTTATTCACTATCATGAGAATAGCATGATAAGGACCCACCCCCATGATTCAATTACCTCCCACTGGATCCCTCCCATGACACATGGGAATTGTGGGAGTTATAATTCAAACTGAGATTTCGGTGGAGACAAAGCCAAACCATATCATAAGTCATTGATAGACCAGATTTCATTTATTACTGCAGCATTCCTGGCTTATCATGTCTAATAAAGTTTCAAAGACCCCTCTGAGCATCTGATGGCTGCTATGTACTCTGTCCCCAAGAAGCTGTATGGTCAAACAACATTATATATAAAGGATGTGAATATACTTCTCCATGTATCACCCACCACAGATGGATATTGAAGATTGAAGAATATTGATTCCTTCCTTACATATGCAATGATACAAGCTGAGTACCCCTAATCTGAAAATCAAAAGTCTGAAATGTCAGAAAAACCAAAACTTTTTGAGCACCAACATGATGCAACAAGTGGAAAATTACACGCCTGACCTCATGCGATGGGTCTCAGTTGAAATGCAGTCAAAACTTAGTGTTATGTGCAAAATTACTAAAAGTATTACATAAAATTACCTTCCAACTATATGTACATATGTATTATGAAGCATAAATGGATTTTATGTTAAGACTAGGATCCCATCCCTGAGATATCTCATGTGTATGCAGATATTAATCCAAAAAAAAAAAATCCAAAATCCAAAATACTTCTTGTCCCAAGCCTTTTACTATTGGTTTATGTGGTGACCATTTATAATGTATCTAATTTTGAAAGTTGATGAGTTGAAGTAAGAAAATCAGTTGAATAATTCCTGGATTATTCCAAGAGAAAAAAACAAGCCAGATTTGCAGTATGCCAGCTCCAACTAGAACTAAAATAATATCTTATCAACCAGGGGTCTGATGGGTACAGCCAGGCATTTGCTAAATGGGCTGGCAGTGTAGGGTAGAAGATGAGAGTGCTAGAGTTGTCTACTTTACTTGGGGGTTGAAGTTGTGAACTGGAAACAAGTATTTTTTAACATTCTTATTTGCTTACTTCAAAGAAAGTAAATTCCTGATTCTTAGTTAAAAACAATGAATACTCTTAAGAGTCACATAGGAAGACCTTCTTGACATCAAAAGGCTCTCTAAGAAACTATGTCAGTAAGGAAATAAGGTATCAAAACCATTCAGACAGATTAAACATTGAGGGGTAAAAGTGTTTTGCTAGAGTGTTTTCAATTTGCCAACCAAACCTCAAATGTTTAAATTATCATTTTTGAAGTGCTCACACTAAATGTGTTTTGTTAGAGTGTTTCCAGCTTGCCAACCAAACTCCAAATATTTAAGTCATCGTTTTTGAAGTGTTCACTAAATAAATAAATAAATAATATTTTTTCCCCTAGTGTAGCTGTGTGTACTGAGGCAAGCTCCGGGCTGTTATGGGAAGGTAACATCTGGTTTTCATGCCTAGCCTCATTTTGTTTCCCCATGATATGGGCCACTCTACACCTTCCTCTCCAGGTTTGCAATCTCCTGTTGCCCTCCTCTGCCATTAGGGCTCCTACTCCTGATTTTACCACTTGGCAGGGTACATGTTCAGCCTTGGCTGTTCAGGGCAAGTCACAGCTTCATGGCTTCTAACATCCTTCCTGTCACCTATTGAAATACATCTAATATGTAGTTTAATTTTTAGGTCTTTTTCTTAGGCTGCTTATGTATGAGAAGGCTGATAACTTGATCTAAGAAGATTGCATTTTTAAAAATCAGGAACACAGGATATTGGAGGTCTTTGGCATTTGATTACAGAGCACAACCGACCTTTGAACAATGCAAGGTTAGAGATACTGACCCCCACACAATTGAAGATCCATATATAATTTCTGACCCCTCCAAATTTAGCTACTAATAGCTTACCATTGACTGAAAGTCTTACTGATAATGTAGTCAACTAACATATATTTTTGCATTTTTTAAACTTTTATTTTAAGTCCAGGCATACATGAACAGGTTTATTACACAGGTAAACTTGTGTCAATGGGGTCTGTTGTACAGATTATTTCATCACCCGGGTATTAAGCCATTGGTTATTTCTCCTGATCCTCTCTCCTCCCATGCTCCACCCTCTAATAGGCCCCAGTGTGTGTCATTCCCCTCTGTGTGTCTACGTGTTCTCATCATCTAGCTCCCACTTATGAGAACATGTGGTACCTGGTTTTCCATTCCTGTATTAGTTTGCTAAGGATAATGGCTTCCAGCTCCATATATGTTCCTGCAAAGCACATAATCTTGTTCTTTTTTATGGTGGGATAGTATTCCATGGTGTATATGTATCACATTTTCTTTAACCAGTCTACACTGATGGGCATTTAGATTGATTCCCTGTCTTTGCTAGTGTGAATAGTGTTGCAATGAACCTATATATGCATGTGTCTTCATAAGAGATTAATTTATATTCCTTTGGGTATTTACCCAGTAATAGGATTGGTAGGTTGAATGGTATTTCTGTCTTTAGGTCTTTGAGGAATCTCCACACTGTCTATGCTGTATGTATTATATACTGTATTTTTACAATAGAGTAAGCTAGGGAAAAGAAAATGTTATTAATAAAATCATAAGGAAGGGAACATATTTACTATTTTTTAAGTGAAAGTGACTCATCATAAAGGCTTTTGTCCTCATCAACTTCACATTGAATAGCCCGAGGAAGAGTAGCAAGAGGAGGGGTTGGTCTTACCTTCTCAGGGGTGGCAGAAGCAAAAGAAAATCCACATGTTCAAATCCATGTTGTTCAAGGATCAACTATATGTGCATCTGTGCAATGTGCATTGTCCCAAGATGATAAGCATTGCAGATACACTTCACCTTCCCAGCCAGACAAGAAAGTGATAGGCCAGGGGTAGAAATGTTTCTTGAAGAATGGAGAGATGAAATGAAAGCACGTAGTTCACAGATGACACCACTTACAGGAGATAAAACAGGTGTTTTTTGGAAGAGCGTCTATGTGGAAAAGGAAACTGTTTTCTGAAGCCTTTCAGGGCAGAAGTAGAGCAACAGGTGGAAGGCATGCACAGAGATATACATTTTTTGATTCAATACAGGAATAAAATTTTTGTTACGATTAGCTAGATTGGAAAGATTTCTAAACTGAAATGTAAAGGAAGTTTTTTTAATTGCGTAAAACCATAAAGCATGGCAGCAAAGAGAAGAAAAAGCAAAGGAGGAAGAATGAAAGCCAGCATTTATTGAACAAGCAGTTTGGCACAAGTGATTAAGAGTTCTATTTACATTAACTCAAACAAAACCTCTAAATCTCAAATAAGAGTAGATGCTATTATTTTCATTGTCATTTTAGAGATAAGTAAATGAAGTTAGAGAAGTTAAGAAAAACAGCCATGGTCGTCCAGCAGTTACTGGAAGTGGGATTTTGAAGCAAGGGAATCTGGCTCAAGTCTGGGTTGTATCTACATCACTATTGAGAGAGAAGGAAATGATTTGAAATTCCTAGGAAATGAAACAAAGGAAAAGATGGGTAGGACAAGATAATGACTAGTCCACAAATAAAATAAAATATAAATTTCCACAAATAAACATAAACAGAGGCTCATGACTATCTCACAGACCTGGTGAAAAGGAGTGAGAACATGTCCCTGAAAGGATATTTACTCTTGTTCTAAAGAAACAGGTTGAAATTGAAAGAAAAAGGAGTAGAAATAAAATATTACTGCTACTTAGGTTAGCAAGGTAGAGAGGAAGCACACTGAGTTGAGGATAAAAGAAAACAAGTAAACAAGTAAAATAATTGAGGGGGTATTCCTACAAGCCAGCCAGCCAGCCAGATAAAAGATTTTAATGGTCCACGTTACAGATGCAACATATTAAAGGATGATGAGGTGAACATCTAGACACCAGCTGGCTGTCTTGCTCTTTGAAAAGGCAGTGGATCCTAGACCAGGCGTGGTGGCTTACATCTGTAATCCCAGCACTTTGGGAGGCCAATATGGGCGGATCACCTGAGGTCAGGAGTTCGTGACCAGTCTGGCCAACATGGTGCAACCCAGTCTCTACTAAAAATACAAAAATTAGCTTGGTGGCACATGCCTGTAATCCCAGTTACTCAGGAGGCTGAGACAGGAGAATTGCTTGAACTTGTGAGGTGGAAGTTGCAGTGAGCCAAGATTACACTACTGCACTCCACCCTGGGTGACAGAGCTAGACTCCATCTCAAAAAAATAAAATGACAGGCAGTGGATCCTCTACATTCTTGATTGCTGAGGGTTATTCGCCTAGAAAGTAGAGGAAATAAGAAGACTTGGGTCTACTCTGGCCTTAATCCTGGCCAAGAAAAACTTATAGAGAATATGGAAGTGGAAGGATCCTTGCAAGAAAGTGGCAATATGGTAATGGAATTTGTAATATCAAAGGACACTAACATTGGGTATATAGTCAACCATGTTCACTGGTCTTTATTTAGGAAACACAATTGCAGAATTGAAATCATGCTTCCTTGCTAATGAAGCAAATTATTTTTTTTAACACTTTCTTCATAAGGCTACAGCCTTAGAATACTTTAAATCTACTTTCTATCTCCCTCCCTTTTGTGTTATTGTTTTTATTCATTTGAATGCAATATATATGTTAATCACCATAAATATTATGGTACTGCTTTGTATGGTCAATTTCACTTATATTTACCCATATGTTTACTCTCTCCCGTGTTCTTTCTTCCCACCAACATTTTTGTTTTTATCTAGACTCTTTTTCCTTCTGCCTAGATAACTCTTTTTATTGGTTTTCTTTGTTTAGTCAGCCTAATAATCTAAAAATAACTCAGAAATCACTGGGCATAGAAATCAAGGTTGGCAGTTCTTCTCTTTTGGTGCTTTAAATATATTGTTTAAATAAGTCATATTCACTTTAAATGTGTCTGGCTTATCATCACTTCTGGGGGGTTGCCGGTAGTATTGTGGTTTCTTTCAATGTTAAGTGTCCTTCTTCTCTGTCACTTTTAAGATTTTCTCTGGGTCTGATTTTCTACCAGTTTGCCTATGATGTGTCTATGTATGATTTTCTTTGCATTTTTCCTACGTGGAGTTCTCTAAGCTTCTTGAGTCTGTGAGCTGAGATCTTTCATCAATTATAGCAAATTCTTTACTCTTATATGTTCAGAAATTGCTTCTGCTTCAGCCTATGTCTTTTTTTCTTTTGTGACTCAATTATAGAAATATTAGAATTTTGTGCATACCTCACATGATTCTTACATTTATGTACATTTATCTTCTACTTATTTTCTCCCTTCATGTATTTCATTGGGCATTTTCTATTAATCTATTATCTAGTTTACTAATCTAGTCTTCCAATCTATTATTAAATTCATTCACTAAATTTTTAACTTTAAATGTTGTAATTTTAAATTCTAGAATGTGCATTTGATACTTTATAGATTTCAATTCTGTTACATTCTTTATGTTTTCATATATCTTCTCTTTTTTTTCTTCTGTTTTTGGAACATGTCAATCATAGTTATTTTAAAGTTCTTGGATGCTAATTTCAAGTTCTGAATCATCTTTGGGTCTTTGATTGAATTATTTTTTTTCTACTGGTTATTAACCAAATGGTCGTGTCTCATCTTGTGTCAAGTAATTTTTATTTTATTTTAAACATTGAGTACAAAAGAATTATAGAGTTTCCAGATGATATTATTTTCCCTAGATAGTACTCAATATTTCCTCTAATAGGCAGATAGAGTAACTGTATGATCCACATAATCCAATCAGAGACTGAGCTAACTCAGGGTTATGTGACAGTTTTGGTGAAACTCAGTCTTCCTATAGTTCATCACTCTTTCTAGGACTCCTTCAGGACTTCTGTTGATACTCTGGTGGCCTTTGACCCCTTGTCAAATCACCTGCAGGTGCTTTAGCTCACATATCCTCCCACAGGGGTCACTGCTTTGTGAGCCTGCAGGTGACTTCACTCTGCTTTTCAAAAGGTTTAGACCAAGCCCCAGTATTCAACGTCTACCCCATTCCCAGAAATAGCAAATATTCACAGTAAAAATAAAATCAGCTGATCCTCAGACAAAAATTGAACAGTCTTTCCTCCATGGAATTTTAGTTCTTCTAGACATCATTACTTCCACAGCTATCTAAAGGATTTATGAATTTGAATTTTTTTCAATTTATGAATTGAATTTAGAGAAATTCTGAATCCCAAATGATCGTATGACCAAGCCTGTATTTCTAAACACTAATAGCTTTGACTCTAGAAAGCTGACATTGTAATGGAGATAAGACAAATAAACCCAGTGTGCCTGGCTGGGCTATCTTTGGTTCTAATGAGGAAGCCATGTGAATACACTCCAAATTGACCCGTTCATACCACAGCTCAGAATCCTGCACTGGCTCCCCCTTTTCTACTGAACAGTGTATAAATGCCTCATTCTTTTCTTTCTTTCTTTTTCTTTCTTTCTTTCTTTTTCTCTTTCTTTCTTTCTCTCTCTCTCTCTTTCTTTCTTTCTTCTTCTTTCTTTCTTTTTTTTTTTGACATAGAGGTTTCTCACTTCAGTGCCCAGGCTGGAATACAGTGGCATGATCATAGCTCACTGCAACCTTAACTTCCTGGGCTCAAGTGATCCTCCTGCCTCAGCCTCCCAAGTAGCTGGTACAATAGGCATGCACCACCATACCTGGCTAATTTTTGTATTTTTTGTAGAGACGGGGTCTCACCATGTTGCCCAGGCAGGTCTTAAACTCCTGGTTTCAGGCAATCCTCCTGCCTTGGCCCCCTAAAGTGCTGGGATTACAGATATAAGCCACTGTACCTGGCCAATGCCTCAGTCTTGCTTGGAAGATTCTAGACAGTATACCCTACACTCATTTTTCACTATTTCATCCTATGAACATGTACTTGAGGCAAACTGGAAAATGTGAAGCTTATTTGGGAAGTCAGTTAGCACATGTTTGTTGAGCACTGTTATAGGCATTCTGTTGGGTGATGGAGCCAGAACACACTTGCCCTTTGGAGTTTAAAGGTGAAGACTGACATTAATTACAAGTGTGATGAGTTCTACAAAGGACAGCACATTCTAGAAATATGACTTAAGGAAGCAATCTAGTATGGGTGGCAGGAAGATTTCCATGAAGAAATAACTTAGAAGCTAAAACCTGCAAGTTAGAATAGAAATGAGTTAAGCTAAAGGGAACAATGAGGAGAGAGCATTCCAGGTGGAGAGAACTCCAAGTACGAAGGCTCTGAGGCATGGCATGTTTAAAGACCTCTTCAAAACATTTTATGGCAGGAACAGAAAGAGGAAGAAGAGTGTTTCAAAGTGAGGATGGAATGTAGACTAGATCCTGTTAGCTCTGTTATTCAGGTTTTATTTTTTTAAAGGGAAGTTATAAAATGATTTTCTTTTATAGAAAATGGAAGTCAGAAATCAGGACATGATAAGTACTGCATAGCTAAAACACAATGCTCACTGCAAGTCAGGGACTGAAATCAAGAGAGGCAAGGGGGCTGGGCACGGTGGCTTAGCCTGTAATCCCAGCACTGTGGGAGGCCGAGGTGGGTGGATCACTTGAGGTCAGGAGTTTGAGACCAGCCTGGCCAACATGGTGAAATCCAGTCTCTACTAAAAATACTAAAATTAGCTGGGCATGATGGCATGCACCTGTAGTCTCAGCTACTCAGCAGACTGAGGCAGGAGAATCGCTTGAACCTGGGAAGTGGAGGTTGCAGTGAGCAAGATCGCGTCACTGCACTCCAGCCTGGGCGACAGAGCAAGATTCCGTCTTTAAAAGAAGAAAATAGAGAGGCAAATAGGGTAGGAGGTGGAGAACCCAATCAGGAGGCTATTGCCACAGTTCAGCTTGGGTCAGGATGCTGTTCCCTCTATTCTTCTAAAAAAGAAGGTTGCAGAAGTAAATATGAAGGTACGTTTTAATTGTTTTTTAAAGTCTAATTACACAAGTAAAGCTTGAGGTGATGTGGTGTAGCTGTAGCACCTATGCTAGACAGCAAGGTGACCTGGTTGTAGAGATTCAGGATTAGGTGGCAGTGTGGTGTGGTGACCAGGAGGGAAAAAAAAAACACTTCTGTTACTAGATCATATCATAAGGAGGATGTTACTTATAGCAAAAGAGATATTTGTTAGGAGATAATTTTCTATGAGTTTCTCTCTTTTCTGCATGTCTTACCAACAGATATACCAGCTGCCTCTGTTCTGGACTATTTTCCAAGGACAGTTGTATAGCAACAAATATGTAATGGCCATGGAAGATAGACATCATTTCTTTCAGGCAAGCTTTACTGTCCATTATAAAATATTATATTCCCTAAGCTTATCGTTTCTCTCTCATAACACATGCCATTGGATGTGCAGGTGTCACCTGACACTTTCATATTGCCCTGCAGGAATTGGAGCTCAGGGAACCAGCACAAATGCTCATACTCTGGCTACTGCTATTGTATTGAGTAATAAACTGTCTCCTATCTCTGCACCAGGAATTTCACATTTTCTGCCAGCATCCTGGCAGAAACCGGCCAAATCTCTTGTTTGCAAACAAGTAAAGGGTAAAACCTTAGACCCCTCACCATTCTGGGAGTGTTACTCCAAGAGCATCTCTACTTGCCCCATTCATACCCAGGCCTATATATCACACACTGAATACAATAGGCTCAGCCTTGCCCAGATCTTAGCCAAATAGACAAAACCTAGCTTTCTATCAGATCCCAGCAGCAGCTGGGAGACAGGCTCAATAAAATGAATACATTTCTAACATACATGTTTGCCTGAAGAGATAGTGAACTCCTGACTTCATGATCCACCCACCTGGGCCTCCCAAAGTGCTGGGATTACAGGCATGAGTCACTGTGCCCAGGTGGAAGGGACTTTTTTTTTTTTTTTTTTTTTTGAGACGGAGTCTCACTCTGTCGCCCAGGCTGGAGTGCAGTGGTGCGATCTCGGCTAACTGCAACCTCCACCTCCCGGGTTCTTGTGATTCTCCTGCCTGAGCCTCACAAGTAGCTGGAACTACAGCGATACGCTGCCACACCCGGCTAATTTTTTGTATTTTAGTAGAGACAGAGTTTCACCGTGTTGCCCAGGCTGGTCTTGAACTCCTGAGCTCAGGCAATCCACCTGCCTCAGCCTCCCAAAGTGCTGGTATTACAGGCGTGAGCCACCACGCCCCGCCCCGGAACGGACTTTTAAAGATCTTCTAATCTAGTCCCTGATGCCGGAACCACCTATCACCTCTAGCAACTAAAGCACAGGTTCAAGACCACTTGGAAGTGGCATTACACTCAGACTTGGTGGGGGCTTGCTACATGAGCTTCATGGGAGGGGAAGGTGGTAGATAAAGAGTTAATGTAGCATAGCAATTCAACTGACCTAAATGTTAAGAATGTTAAGATCCCAAAAAGGGCGCTCTCTCTCTCTCTCTCTCTCTCTCTCTCTTTCTCTCACTAGGGAAATAGTATTCATGAATATCATTATATGACCGTCACACCCAAAGGGCTGCGTTTAGTATTGGCATAGGTGCATAATTAACTGATGCTGGCTATTACAGAGACAAGAGTGTGGATGAATTGCCCCTTCTGGTGTATTTTGTGACCCTGTGTTTTCCAGTTCTTATCAGTGACTTGGCTATTTTGACTTGCCAATCAATGCTTTATAAATGTTTGTGAGGTTGTTTAAAAATTTTTCCATTACATTTAAATTTACATTTAGGAAATGGCAAATAAAGCAGTAATTTAATACAGGCTTTGCATACTTTTCTCCCTTCAACTTTAGTATTTCTCTGATGGGCTAATTAGGAGAAATAGATTCATTTCCAATCATTTACTTCCACTTTGAAGAGTAGCCTCTATCTACATGAAAAAGTATAGGAAACCTTGTTTACCTGGAATTATTTTAGCTATGTACTACTATTCAAAGACTTCTTGACAATAACAAAAAGTAATAGCTTTTGTGCTGGGCCACCTGGAAGCCCTGACATCAGATGAGCCTGTGGATGCCTTAGCAACAGCAGCTTTGTAGTCATGGTAACAGCTTTGTCCTTCATAGGCAGAACCAATGAGCTTTAAGCATCACTACAATCTAGCTAAGCTTCTCTGACCTTATCAGGGAGCAACAAGATCTTTCTGTTCTTCCTGCACATGCCCCTCAGCAGGGAGGGGAAAATGTGCATAATGTACCTGATTTAAATGTCAAACTTGGATTATTCAAACAATTGAATCCTTCTTCTAGTTTGATGGATTAGATGTCATAGTTTTCTTAAAGTAGATTGTTGATTTCAATTACCCCTGAGCATTGTTACAAAAGCAGAGTGTACAGCATGCATAATACAAATGTGATAACTAAACATTTCAAAGAAGCAAAATACATAGATTTCCAATCAATGACAAGGATTGGAAATCCCAGGGGACCCAGAAAATAATTTCCATATGTTTTGTTGGCTGTTTTTACTCTCATGCAAGATGATAATAAAGAACAGTATCATTATTCAAATTAATATGTTACACCAAGTTTGCAGCAGCAGTAAACAAATCAGAACTCAGTCTACTCTGGCCTGCAATGCCTTTGAAAAGGCTTATGACTTTCCCTGCATACTTCCTTCCTAAAACTGAGCTAGTAAACTATAGCCCTGAAAACTGCTTATTAACTTTCTCAAGATCAAAAGCATGAAATAATGAGCCAGGACTGAGCAGCCCATTCATAAAAAAGACAAAAGTAATTCCTCTTTCAGTGAAGCTTTACTAGCTGCTCATAGATACAGTATGTATGATTATTTAATCTCATATGCAAAGGTGTAATAAACCAAATGGGTTTTCCAACCATATATTATTTAACTCTTGTTTACTTGAACAGTTTTGCACTTCACAGTACATTTCATGTCCAAAAAAAGCTCAAATTACTAAGCCCTTTTTTTGCGGTGGGGGACGGTGTCTCGCTCTGTTGCCCAGGCTGGAGTGCAGTGGCGTAATCTCTGCTCACTACAACCGCCACCTCTCAGGTTCAAGTGACTCTCCTGCCTCAGCCTCCTGAGTAGCTGGGATTACAGGTGCATGCCACCACACCCGGCTAATTTTTGTATTTTTAGTAGAGATGGTGTTTCACTGGTTGGCCAGGCTGGTTACGAACTCCTAACCTCCAGTGATCTGCTCACCTCGGCCTCCCACAGTGTTGGGATTACAGGGGTGTGCCACCACATCCGGCCTACAAATTATTAAGCTTTTAATGCTATTTGAATGGTATTTATTCCTTTTCTTCAAGTTCATTTTTAATTCATTCTGTTCTACTAGTGTTTCCAGTCCCAGACATTATAAAACAAGAACCACCCTTCTCCCAAGGAAAATTACCCTTAATAAATCAGCTGAAGTTAGATTAATTTCTAATGCTTCTGATCTGTTCAAATTCAGAAAAGTAGTTCCTTCATTCATGTATTCAATTTAATGTATACAAAATGCCTATTAGGTTATTATGTTAAATGTCATGGAAGATACAGAGATGAACCAAAAGTGACTATGGCTTTCAAGAAACCCCCAAACAAGGTTTGATTAAAGTGGTTCTTCATTTTCAGTGCTGTGGAGTCATCTTAAGCAATAACTAAAAGTCACCAACTTTCCAGATTTCTTTTCCAGCAAAACCCAAGGAGAACTGAAAGTTTACCTTCCATTGACTTTAACAGGTTCATGTGTTTTCTTGTTTTTATTTTGTTAGCTGTAAGATCTAAAGTTTTTGTTTTGTTTTCTTAAAGCAAGCTATACCATTGGAGTGTTTGAGGCATCTTTTGCTACAGGTATTTTGCAAACGTGAATGTGCTATTACTGAGTTTTTTTTTTATTACCAGTTTATAAAACAGCATCTTATCCAGATGCAGTCTCATGCCTGTAATCTCAATACTTTGGGAGGTCAAGGCAGGAAGATTACTTGAGGCCACAAGTTTGAGACCTGTCTGGGCAACATAGCAAAACTCTACCATTAAAAAAAATTCTTGAATCAAAATAAAATACTATCTTAGATATTTTGACTGGAATGAAAAGTTTTTCTGTCAAAAGGATCATGATATTTTGTCTCACGGCATTTTGGTTCCATGGTTTCTACCAGATAAAGAAGGTGTTGTTGGTGAATATGTTGGAACTGTCATAAAATGGGAAACCAAGAGAGAATTTTAAATAAAATTCAGCTTTGGCAAACTCAACATAAAAGAAGTCATTGTCCAAGAAATGACTTCACACTTAAATTTTGGGTTGGTCATGTGAAAAATAAAAGCCAAATGGAGAACACTGAACTTAATATTTGGAAAATTATCTGACTTAACATTTATTTTTTTGATACTAGAACCTTAAGAATTATAAGC
This sequence comes from Cacajao melanocephalus, assembly GCA_963573385.1. Taxonomy (NCBI): domain Eukaryota; kingdom Metazoa; phylum Chordata; class Mammalia; order Primates; family Pitheciidae; genus Cacajao; species Cacajao melanocephalus. Next base: position 60,134 of record CAUYLG010067714.1, read on the forward strand.
TTCTAGTCATTTCGTTTTATCCTTAATAGGCCATTGCAATCTTTGCTAATATCTGATAAGCAGAAATATTACAAAATCATAAAAATAATATTCCCGGAATGAACATTAGGGTCATCTAGTCCAATTCTACAATTTTGTCAGGGGGAAATTGAGGTCTGGAAGTTTTCTTCCAACTTAAGATTTCAGATTTGACTATTTCTTGATAGCCCAACCAATCTGACTAACTGGTTTGGCATCAGTGTTGACTTGCAGTGAAGTAAATGTTGTCTGCTTTTAGTGGGATTTGATTCCATTGCTTTAATTTATTTTTCTTCTTCAGTTCACTTAGTTTTAGCCTCCTCTAAGTCAAAGGATGATCAAAGTTCATGAAGAGTTAAGAGAAGGCCATTAATTAGTCCTCACTGAGATGAGTTGCACTGACAGGAAATTGGCTTAAACATTGGAAAGAAATAGATAACTGTAATAATGGGTTTTTAAAAAATATTTTGAGTTTTCTCAGTCTGAATTTTTTCTGACTTTAAGATTTTCTTTGTCCCTAGTATCTTGTGGGTAGTCTCTATTATGCCTTCTTCATATTTTCATTTTATTTCCTCATTCCCTTATTTGGTTCTCTTTTCAACCTTCTGTAAACTCATCCTCTTCTCTTCATGAGTGTCGTAATGGTAACCAAGCTGAGACACCATTTGACCTTCAATGTCTGAATATGAATTCATAATCCTGTGTGGCCATTCTGATTCTGTAGAGTGAATTTGTGTGAGAACACACACACACACACACACATACACACACACACACACACACACACACACAGATAGTGTCTCTTGGAGATAAACAAATCTCATCCATAGCTGAAAGCAAATCTATGGTTTAAGAAAACTTGGCTTCAGTGGCAGTTTATCAGTACCTTCATTCTGTCTGAGTGCCCGCCTTCCTTGGACTCAGGGACCAGACATGGGCATGTCTCTTTGTTATATCTTTGGCAACTCGCTGGGGGAGTTTCTTCAGCCACCATGCCCTGTGTCCTAGTGCTCTCCTTCTTTCTAACCCCTTTGGATCTTATTCGCTCTGCATATTATGCTCTCAGGAGCCTGGTCTCTAAGATGACCTATAATATTCTAAATTATTTGTCTAAAGACTTTAATGGAGGAAAATGGCTTAATATGAATCTTAAAAGGACCCATCAGTGCTTTGACATAAATGAGCTGGGAATTTTTAGTGCTGTGGCATGCTGGCTGGGCATATTTAAGGAATTATCCTTTGTTATGCTCTTCAATTTATTCAGTGGATAGTTAGTCACCATCAACTACAAGCCAGCCCTTTTTACCCAGTTTACACACTTATATCTGGGTGTCTCAATGGAAAAACTAACAATAATAACCTTTATCTATCAAGGGTCTGTTGCGAGCCTGTATTAGTTTGCCAGGGCTGCCGTAACAAAACATCACAAACTGGTGGCTTAAACAGCAGAAATGTGTTTTCTCATGGTTCTGGAGGCAAGGAGTCCTGGATCAAGGTGTCAGCAGCATTGACTTCTTCTAAGGCCTCCCTTGGTGGCCTGTAGATGGTCTCATTCTGACTGTGTCTTCACATGGTCTCCCCTCTGTGAGCATGCATGTCTGTGTCCTAATCTCTTCTTATAAGGAAACAGATTGGATCAGGGCCACCCAATATGACATCATTTTACTTTAATGACCTCTTTAAAGGTCATATCTCTAAATCCAGTCAGCTTCTGAATGCCTGAATGAGTTCAGATTGGACCTGAACTCTATCTTAAAGATATGAATTGGGAGGGGATAGGGAGGAGGATACAGTTCAGCCCATAACATAGCTTCACACCATATTAAACAACTTCGATGTGTTGTCTTTAACCATTAAAAAAAATGAGACATTAATTTTACTGTTCAGATTTTTCTGTTGAATAATTGGGAGGTAGAGAGGATAAGTAACTTTTCTAAAGTTACATAACTACTAGGTGGTGAAACTGGGAATTGGATCACACCTAATAGCTACAAAGCCATGTTTTTCTGCTATACCACTCGGCCTCCAGCTAAGATTTATAGCCAGTCAGCTTTGCTCCAACACACATTGGTCATTCTTCCTGGAATTTTTACTCCATGGGAGATTGAGAGGCTTAACTGGTATGTGGGCAAAAATTATTCTAGAGAGATTTTAAAATCTTCAAAAATATTTACCAAGTTAAAGAAACTATTAAAAGAACTCATTTTCTGTTATGAGTTCTTTTAATAGTCAGTTTCTTTAACTTGGTAAATATTTTTAAAGATTTTAATTTTTTTTAGTAATAAAAGCATTTCAGAATTTTAGTTTTTCACACCCCCGATAGTTTTAGACAGATCTATATTTTAAAAAATGTTAAATCAACAGGAAAACACTAATTAGCATGTGTTTATCTAGTTTCTAACCCACCAGAAAGTAAAAGGTGAACTGATTTGGAATCTTGAATATTTTTGAAGACAGGCCACAGAATTCTTGTTTTTCTCAGTTCAACATGTTTTTCACAGGAGTGAGCTATTTAAGCATAAACCAAGTTCAGACTTCTTTGCTAATATCCTTTTGCGTCATTGGAAATTCAGACAAAAGTACATCCTTACATGTTTAAATTACTTATTTTGCCCAATTTTAATGCTAGAACATACTGAAATGAGAGATTTTTTTCATGATAAAATGAGAGATTATTTCATGATGAAAGATTATCTGCAACACGTCAGTTCTTTTGTTTTTATTATTTTGTAGCATGGAAATATTTACATTTAAAGATATATATACTTTAATCAAATGACAAAATGATGACAGTCTTAAGAAAGATAAAAATAAAAAGTAAATTTCTTTCATATTAGTTTATAATTAAGTTTTTTTTTTGTTTAGGCATTCTAAAGAAAGGAGAAAAAGATAACAAGGAAGAAAAGAATAATACAAAATTAAGATTTGATATTAAGGTGGTAAATTTGGAGATGGGAGGTTGTTGAAATTGAGATAGAAATCTTTTTCTTCCAGTCCTATCCTTATCATAGATAAACAAAAGAAAGACTATGGCTATAGGAGGTAAAACTTGTAATGTCTGTACTGTAATGTAGTTATTACTCTAACAAATGCACTATTACTGAGTAATGATGAAAGCATAATTCAGCAATAGAGGGGAAAAAAAGAATTATGTCCTTCAGATCTAATTTTTTAAAATTAGGAATTTTACCAAAGGCCAAATGTATAACTCTGCTTGTGAAATCCCTCACAGTAATCTAGCAAACCTGCAGGAACATCAAAGACCACAGTTATCTTAATATCTGGGCTAGCACATAATACTAGTGGGCTAAGCCTTTAAATTCCATTTCCTGTGTATCAGTTCATATCCCTCTAGGTCTTGTCCACAGACCTTTCTTCTAAACCCATGTAATCACTTGCTCTTGGATGCTCTTGACCAACAGGCAACTTTATGAGACTGGATAGGTAATGGTACATGAAGGATAGCTGTAATTAGAAAATTAGCACTGTGGTTTGGCAATGTGCTCACATCTCTAGAACAGAGACTCAGAAGACATGAGATTTCTCAGGTTCTGTGGATTAAGGATAGTGATGAGGAGATCTTGGGCTTAGTTATTGCTGGACAAGAATATCAAGTTTCTGCCTTACAGATCAGAAATGTAATTACCAGCTAACCTGAAGGAGACTAAACCCCAAAATGATCATATTATTAATCAAACACTCAAAAAACGTATTGCAAGTTTTGGCATCTCTCACTGTCCTGTGCCAGGAATGTGCCAGGAACGTGAGACATGAAAAGAATTTACAAATAAGAGCTTCCATCTAATAAGTAAGTAATAAGCCAGATGATAATTCACTATTTTACATTAAGCAATAATGCTCAACCTGTTTCAGGGTCATGAGCCTTTTTGGGAATCTTTTAAAGTCATAAAACCTTCTCCTCTGAAAACAAAATGCAAATGCATGTAACATTATGAAGACAATATTAAAGAGTTCACAGGATTTTGAAGATCACCCAGGGATGCTGGTTAAAAAAGTTCTGACATTAAAAAGGCATTTATGTCCAATGATGGGCCTTTTGGATCATCAGTTTAAGTATTGATTTGAAGGAAAATTAAAAAGAAGAAGGCTTTGATATGACTATCACTACAGAATGAGCAATGAATGTTAGATTATTTCACCCAAAGTAAGTCAGAGTGAGTTTTTCTGCTCACAAAGGTTACATGTTGGGAGTAAGTAACCATGGATGTCTTTTGCTAAAGCATCAGCCCAGGACAAGCCAAGCTCTCAGAACAAGGAGAACATCCTGTTTTCCCTAGTTTAAGTTGTTCAGTTCTATGAGTATTTATTTATAATCCTTTTGAGACCATATCATATCTTTATGACATGGCTCATATTCTAAAAATTTTTAACATAAGCCTATCTTTACATGAGCATATGGACTCACAAATAATTTTTGTAGTAGGCACAGAAATACATTGATGGACAAGTACACAGTGTCCATTATTTCAAAATATGTAAACACTACAAGATTCACCAAACATGGGCAGAGCCAAGTTTTTAGTTATTAGCTTTTTCTTAAACTAAGTAAGCAAAATGAAACAAACCGCAGCTAAGTCTCTTCCAGTGATTTTCAAAGTTATTAAAGAAGTTTCCCCCAAATCTAAATATATGGCTTGACTAAACTCCTACTTTACATAAAGCATTTTCTATAAAGAAGAAATAAGAGTGATCCTTATTCTTAATGAATTTATAATTTTATTGGGAAGATACAATAGCTGTGAAGAGCCAGGCAGATCCGCCTTCAAGTTCTAAGTCTGAAAAGTTCTGTTTTTTCTTGGATTAACTCCTTATGCTTTCTGATGCTGTTTCTTCATTTTAAAATAGGAAAAAATAATAGTTATCTCATTGTATTGTTATGGAATATGAAAAGATAAAATTTTAAAGGATCTTGGCGTGTGTTTGATAACAGCTATTATGATTACTAAAACAGATATCATAAAGTAGATGCAAAAAATGTCACAAATTGCAGAGAATGACAAAATGTCAAATGATTAGTACAGACAATGACTGGTTCTGTTTAGAAGGATTAGCATGGGTGGGGTGGTCAGGAGCTTTCATGGAAGATAGGACCTGAACTCTGTCTTAAAGTCTGGGTAGGATTTGGGACAGGGAAGAGAAGAAGGTTATACAAATTGGAAAAGTGTGAATGGTGAGTATGGAGACTGACTAGAAATGTTTTGTTTAGATGACATGGTGCAGATTATCTGGCTTGTACAGAAGGTTGCAGAGGCAGGGTTGGGAAAAATTGGGAGAGTCTTGAGTCTTCATAAAACATCAAGGAACTGAAAGGCATCTCAGCAGAAAAATGACATGTTTTAGAAAGATTCTTCATATTATCATGGTGTGGAGGACAAATTTCATTTTGGAGTAGGGGTTTAAGAGGTGGAGATGGATGTAGGATTGTTAACTGAGGCTACTTTAAAAAAAAACAAAAAAACAAAAAAACAGAAAAACTGACATCATGGACATAATGGGAAGCCTGCCTGGATAATGGCGGTGGGATGGAAAGGAACAAACAAAGGTAGAAACATTAAGAAAGAAGGTGCTTATTGGTAGACTAGAAAGAGAGATCACTTGAAGGTAATGGTGTCAACAAGTATATACTGAAGGCATAGTAGTCAACCTGAGTGTCTGAGGGAAATGAGGACACTATGCAAAAAGGAAATTGGGAAGTGGGATTCTTTTGGCAGGTAGAAAAAGGGGAGGAGATCATTTTAAACTCTAAACAGCTTACTTCCTGAAGGAAGAAACATGTCTCATTCATCTTGGAATCCTTAGCACTTAGTACAAAATCAAGAACATGAACATGAGTAGTATGAGTGTGCAACTGGAGTTCAAATCAAAGTCAAAGCTGGAAACAGAGCTTGTATGGCTGAAGTTTGAGATTTGATCCATCCTGAGGGAAAGAAGCAGATGGTGGGTGGGACCCAGGGTTGGGGACAGGTAGATATTTACCATCCTCCTTAGCACTTGCCATGTAGATAACCAACTTTCAGCTGCCTATATCTGCAACCCTTTGCTTGAAGACTTCTTTTGCCCATCAGAGCCTGTTCAACCTATATGTGAGGCAAACTAGATTGCTGGAGAATAATTATCCTTAGGAACAGCCCTCAAGCAAAGTCAGAGAGAAACATCCAGCTCCAATTGCCAAAGTGGTAATTTGCTTGGTGGCTTCCACTATTGATTCCCATTGCTGTCATCTCCCTTTAATTTTTCCTGGTAATACCTCTCAAGTAAACCACTTGCACTTGTAACCTGTTTCCGGGAAATGCCTCTAGGAACTTCCATTGAGCTAATGGGAATAATGCAGATTATCAAGGGAAGGGACCCAAGTGAATATAACTTCTGTGGGGAGCATTAGTGGGCCAGGGCAAGTCAGGAAGGCAGAATGAATAATGGTGCAGCGTACGGTCATGACAGCCCAACCTAGACCCACGTCCTCTAGAAAAAGGAGGCATGAGTGTGCTCTGGATCCCAAAGGCCACACTGAGGTTAAAATCTGGTGGGTAAATTCTAAGGAGAAATAACAAGCCACATGTGAAGTCTAATTAGGTGAACTAAGTTGGTGTCCCAAAAAACATCTCAAAGAGCAAAAATGAAAGACGTAGAAATGAACTGAAATCAAGCCAGGCAAAGGGAACTAAGAGAGGGAAACGTTTATACCTCTGAGTCCTAAAAGCTACCCAAGTAAGTGGTTGGTCCTGGAACCAAGCAGAAAAGAGAGATTAGACCTTGGTGAAGGTTGAACAATTGAAGATTCTGTTAACTTAGTTTTGTTATTACAGGTACTTTGTCATTTGCATACTCTCAGCATGTATTTTTATTTAATTATTTTCCAATTTCTCTGCTATGGGATGCCCTTATCATCACTTTGATATTTGGCTCTCTTCCCTTTCCTTCACGTGATGCTGTTGGAATCTTCTCAGCTCAGGTTCGCTGTTTGTCCTGGGTTTCTGTGCTCTTTTGGGTAGTGTGACACTGGCTGGCAAGAGAACCAGGTCACATCTGACTGATTCAGTAATTTGACAGTTACTCAACTGATACCCTCCGCTGTTGTTTTGTTCCATCTCCTGGAGGTGAATGCCAGTCTGCTGCTCATCAAATACAGCCAGGGGTTAGTATGCACCTCTTGCCTGCAGCACCAAAGCCTGCCTCTCTCTGTTGAGCCTGTTGACTAGTCCTTGCCACCTACAGATATACTCTAGGTAGCTGGTTATATCCTGTCGTTCATTCCAGAATGTACAATGTTCTTTTTTCATTTTCAGGCTTGAAGGCTACCTGTTTGATAGTCCACTTTGGAGGCCACTATGCCACAGTCTTTTACTAGATAGCCTCTAAAACAGACACTTGAAACCAGCACTAGGAAATAGCAAAAGTTAGGTCTCTGCTGCTAACACCATGGCAAGCCCTCTTTCTGTGGCAACCACCTCCTTGCTATACAATCCAGGTTCTTGGCCCCTTCCTGACACTTCCAACATTACAGAGAAACAATGACTGAAAGGAGCAAGGACAAATTGTTTTTCAAATGTCAAGGGTTTGCCTTCTCACATTCCACTCTCCTTCCTCAAAATATTCTGCATCCAAGTGCCCTAGGAAACAGCAGAGGCTCCTAATTCACCCCCTGAAAGCCTGCAGGGTAGGGAGATTCTAAAGAGTTTTGAACAATTCCCTACTGGTTGTAGTAACTGTCAAAACTATTCTAAGCCCTCTTATGACATAATGTTGTTAGAAGAGAACTAAATTTGATGTTTAGATATTACTGGTTCATTTGAAAACCACCCAACACAACCATATGGCATTTAGTGACAACAGTCTAATGAGGTCTCAGTGGGTTACGCTGGTTAGCTGAAAGATGATGTAGAAACATCTGTCAGAGAGTTGACTGTCCAATTAAATTTAGAATAATTCTAGAGTAATCTTTTTGTATACCACACTTAGAGTGAAAAAGAGTATACTGGCTGCGAAATATTCAACTGAGAAGAAAACCTCCGATAGCATACAGTTTTGTTCTGAACATCTTTAGACAAGATCACTTCTGTTGCTGAAAAAGGTAGCAAAGAATTCAGCAAGGAAGTAATCCATATAAAATTAGTATTGGATAAATATGGCTGTTCATGTTATGTGTGTGTGTGTGTGTGTGTGTGTGTGTGTGTGCTGAAATATTTATAGTGTAAAACACATTGACATAAGTTCCCTTACAGCAAACATTGGCTTGGAAAATCCTAATGTAGCTGTAGAGCAGATGGATCTGGTAAATTCTTGTTTCATTTTAAAAAAGGACTAGTAACTGGTACATTTTTACTGTTTCGCTTACTACAAAGGCATTCTAATAACTGGCCCTATCAACTAAAGGAGGCAAGAAGAAATTGAGTGCCAGGTCAGGGGCAAAGGGGAGGATATTCTGGGTATCTTAAAATGCTTAATCCTTGTTGTAATTGAAAATATACCTGAACTGAGAACAAAGACATAATATGGTATAAACCAGTGAGTATCCTAGTGTGTTTATTCATTGCGTATTGCATATCCACTTATAGTCACAAGGAGCCATGGAATATTTGGTCTTGTTTTTTGAGAATGTTATAGGTACACTATATTTGTGCTTTCAAAGAGAAATCTTCATAATATTCAAATCAGTGCTCAAATCAAGTAAGCTATGAATTTTTAATTAAGAATGTCATTAAGACAATTACCTAGCCATAAATTAATTATGTAAGTCATATTGATTTTTTAAAAGGAGAGGGAGAAGACAGTTAGAAGGTAAAGCGCCACAAACTTCATAGGTTAAAAAAAAAACTTTTCCAATGGTGGCCCCTGCAATGTGAAATCTCAGATGATTACTTGGTGATGAGTGCCTCATGGTGAAGCAGCAGCTGGGCAGAACAGTGATATAGCTGAATTTCTGTTGTTTTCATAAATCCACCTCTGCTGAACAAAAGAATTAATAGGAACTATCTCATTTAATCTTAATAATAAGTATAAAAGATAAGAATTGTAAGTATCCTCATCTTACAAAGAAAGAAACAAGGTTTGAGATTAGGTAAATAACATGCTTAAGACCACCCAGCTAGTAAAAACTGGAACCGAGTTCAAACCAGATTATCTGACTTGCAAGCCTGACCTCTTGAACACTGGTCTTTAATGGCTCCTGGAATGTTAGTCCAATATGTGTTTGCTGCCAGCTGTGGTGCCATGGTTGAACCCAAGACTGTAATTTCCAAAGCCTCTTTTGTTTGTTCAATGACCATTGGTTTGTCCTTCTTTCTCCAAGCTGAGGCACTAGGGGAGCCAAGGCAGCATACAGGTGTATAGGTAAGGGGCAGGGAGGGGGCAGGAAAGTACCCTTCACTTGGACATTAATGAAACGTAGAGTCCATGTGCAATTTAGATGCTGGCCATACAATAGGGACTCCATTAATGTCTCTTGGTTAGTCAGGAATGCCCAGTTTTCTTGGTTAATGTGGTGTGGTGGTATGCGCATAATGTATGTGTGCATATCCACATATGGTTTGTGAATAACATACCACATCAGCATCAGATTAGATCTAATTGAAGCTGATATGTTCAAGCTTGTCTATGAGTGAAAAAAAATCAAAGGACTCAATTTTTCCAGAACACAAGGAAACTGTACATGAGAATTTGTGTGTGGATTCGTATTTTACTGATACATGTTCATGGAAAGAGCATCAAGGATATATTAGCTCTATGGACACTCATGGTGTCCATTATGAATTTGTGATATGGTCATAATTCATAAATAATTGAAAACTCCTTTCAGCAGTCTGGAATTGGTTCTCTATCAATGGTTCTGTCTCCTGAGATTGATATTGAAAAATGTGTCAATTTTAAGAGGAGATCAACACTGGGCAAATAGTCCAGCTTCAGCATTCTTATCAGATTGGCATTCTTTTCCTCTGCTGTGTAGTGTGATAAAAAGGAAATTGTTCTATGCAGACCAATGCTGTTCAATAGAAATATAATGTGAACCACATATATAATTTTACATGGTTTTGGTTGCCATATTGAAAAAGGAAAAGAAATGGATAAAATTTATTTTAGTGTAACCCAACATATATCATTTCACATGTGGCACTATTCACATTTTAAGTCCTTAATAGCTCAGGAAGACTAGTGGCTACCATATTAGGCAGCTGATTTCTAGATTCTAAGTCTCTGTTTAATTTTCAAATCTCCAGACTTCTCAGATGATTTTTAGTAAAGAGATGTCAAAGAAAATGATGCTTATTTTAAAATATTTTTATAGATCTAAAGAAATCTAATCAATAAACAAATATACAAAAGCTTGAACCTCTGGAAACAGCAGGAGGAAACAAACAAATAGGAGATATCCGTGACAAAATGGAGAAGAAGGAGGGGGAAAAAAAGGAAAGGGAAAAGGAAAAAATTCCATTATGGGTGGTTAAAGGAAAGTAAGAGTTAAAGCTTACTGAATATACAGACATTCAACCAAATGGCTTGGTGACTAAACCTAGAAGAGATCATTTCTGGGTAAGCAGAGACAATTGTAAATATATGTAAATACATTTGATTAAACTGAATGAAAAGGGAGTTTGCAGTATTGCTCAGATGTTATGACTAATAGAGTCTGGTTTTGTGTTGAGTCCTTAATGGAGCCTGGCTAAAAATACTGCTGTTGATTTAACCAGCTGTTGCTATGCTGGCAGGACTTGTTAATCTCCTATAAGTAATGGTGAAACATATGTGAAGATGTGGGAAAATAAGAGTTGATATGTGATCAGAGAATCCATGAATGTGAGGGTAGAGCCAAAAAGTGGACAAAGATGGCATGTCCACAATTTCTATACAGGACACTGAGACTTCTAAATAAGGCTCTCTATTCCCAACTCCACAGTTCACCTGGAAGCAGAATGATCTAAGAAAAGGAAGAAGCATGATGTATTTGTAAAAAAAAAAAAAAAAAAGACAGTGACTGGTCGTATAAGTAAATAGTTGATTATTCTCGTGGAACGGGTCTGTCAGGCTTGTTGGACTTCAGACTTACATTGTATCCCTCAAATAATTTGAACAGGTCACTTAAAGAGATGCCTTCAGCTCCTGGAGCCATTACTTATGAACTGTGAGAACTTGGATTTAGTTCCTGCCTCAATTTTCTCATCTTTAAAATTACTGTAATAATAGTACCTATTTCCTGTTTGTTTTGAAGATTAAAAGATCACTTAACAAAGTGCTCTGCACAGAGTAAGTATTTAGTAAGTAAAGTATCTGTATCCATTTTGTCTCTCCGTTACCAAAAATAATGCCTAGCACATAATAGGCACTCTTTATTTGTTGAACCAATGAATGAATGATCCTGTCTTTTATGATACCAAAGCATAGGTTAGTTGCTAAGACTGAATACTTTGATCATCAAGAAAAGAAGGCTAGCAAGGGATGGAGCCTGAATATAGCATATAAACCTACAGAGTAGTAATTCTTATTCTTTTGGGATCATTGGTTCTTTAAGAATCCAGTGAAAGATGTAGACAGCTTTTCTATAACATTTTAGATAGTTGCACACACAGATATCCAAAGATCTGCAAGTCTAGCCATTACCTCCATAATAAGAACTTGTGCTCAGGAATCTAGAAAGCTGAGGCAAATGAAAGGAGTGACGAACATGTAGAAAGTTCTCGAAAAGTTGTAGCCTCTCCACTTCCCTCCCCACTACACACACACACACACACACACACACACACACACAGTTTAAAGTAGACAGTTATAACCGTGAACCCTAGGATAAGATTTGGGTTAAAAAAAGAGAGAGAGAGAGATCGGTCGTTGTGGATCATGTCTGTAATCCCAGCACTTTTGGAGGACAAGGCAGGCAGATTGCTTGAGCTCAGAAGTTTGAGACCAGCTTGGGCAACATGGTAAAACCCCATTTCTACAAAAAAAATATAAAAAATTAGCTGGGCATTGTGGTACCTGCCTGTAGCCCCAGCTGTTTGGGGGCCCCCCTGGGGCGAGACTATTGCTGAAGTCCAGGAAAAAAAACTGTAAAAGGAATGAAGAGCTGCAAATTGTTTTAATTAAAGAGACACAGAAACTCAGGTTTTGCATGAAGAAGCTCCAGATTTGGACTGGCTCATCCTGTGACCATGCTGCTTTATTAGGATGACTGCTCAGGACTGAGGGATGCCTGAAGGATTCCAGCCGCAAATGAGGCACTGCTGCTCCTTGTGCTAGTATTTCAAGTGATGGATTCCAGGCCCAGAAAGGCTTGGGGTTACTTCGGAGTCATGAATGCTAGACGTCCTAAGTCCTCATCTCAGTGTTCATAGACAGCCCCCACCCTTCTCCTAAGACAGTGTGCTCAGCTAGGATCAGGAGAACATGTTCTTTACTGGTAACTATGGGAGGAAGGGATTATCAGTATCTGTCTTTACTCTTCCAGGGTTGAGCAGGCTCAGGCCACACCTCAAGTGAGTCAAGGCCCCTCAGGGTTTGTTGGCTCGTTTTCCATTGTGGTTTACTGAAGATATGCTTTTTAAATTAATGCTTATTAAATTAATGCTTATAATTTCCTTCTTAAAGTGGGTTTGAACACTGCCGTATTCCAGTTTTGTAAAGAATAAACCCAATAGTCAGGAATAATTTTCCCATGTTTAATGTTCAATTTATACATTAACAACTGTTTGGAGGAATGCAAAAGGAAAAAAATACCAAGACATGATCCTTGCTTCGGATTGACAGTAAGTCAAAAGATGTTTCTGGGCGGCTGTCAAGATGGCCGAATAGGAAGAGCTCCGGTCTGCAGTACCCAGCAAGAGCAATGCAGAAAGTGGGTGATTTCTGCATTTCCAACTGAGATACACAGCTCATCTCATTGGGACTGGCTAGACAGTAGGTGCAGCCCATGGAGGGCAAGCCAAAGCAGGGTGGGGCATTGCTTCATCCAGGAAGTACAAGGTGTTGGGGAATTCCCTCCCCTGGCCAAGGGAATCCATGAGGGACTGTTCCATGAGGCATGGTGCATTCTGGCCCAGATATTACACTTTTCCTATGGTCTTCACAACCTGTGGACCACGAGATTCCCTCAGGTGCCTACACCATCAGGGCCCTGGGTTTCAAGCACAAAACTGGGTGGCCATTTGGGCAGACACAGAAGTAGCTGCAGGAGTTTTTGTTATACCCTAGTCATGCCTTGAATGCCAGTGAGAGAGATCCATTCACTAGAGGGCTGAAGCCAGGGAGCCAAGTGGTCTCACACAGCAGATCCCACCCCCAAGGAGCCCAGCAAGCTAAGATCTACTGGCTTGAAATTCTCACTGCCAGTGCAGCACTCTGAAGTCAACCTGGGATGCTCAAGCTTGGTGAGGGGAAAGGTGTCTGCCATTACTGAGGCTTGAGTAGGCAGTTTTCCCCTCACATTGTAAACAAAACTGCCAAGAAGTTCAGACTGGGTGGAGCCCACCTCAGCACCACAAAGCTGCTGTAGCCAGACTGCCTTTCTAGATTCCTCTTCTCTGGGCAGGGCATCTCTGAAAGAAAGGCAGCAGCTCCAGCCAGAAGCTTATAGATAAAACTCCCATCTCCCTAAGACAGGACACCTGGGGGAAGGAGAAGCTGTGTGTGCAGCATCAGCAGACTTAAAGATTCCTGCCTGCCAGCTCTGAAGAGAGCAGCAGATCTCCCAGCACACCTCTCAAGCTCTGATAAGGGACAGACTGCCTCCTCAAGTGGATCCCTGACCCCCATGCATTCTGTCTGGAAGACACCTCCCAGTAGGGGCTGACAAGCACCTCATACAGGAGAGTTCTGGCTAGTATCTGGCAGGTGTGCCCCCGGGATGAAGCTTCCAGAGGAAGAAACTGCAAAAATCTCTGCAGTTCTGCAGCCTCTGCTGGTGATATCTAGGCAAACAGTGTCTGGAGTGGACCTCCAGCAAACTCCCGCAGACCTGCAAGAGAAGGGCCTGACCATCAGAAGGAAAACTAACAAACAGAAAGGAATATCAACATCAACAAAAAGTACAACCACACAGAAACCCCATACAAAGGCCACCAAATTGAAGACCAAAGGTAGATAAAGCCATGAAGATGAGGAAAAACTAGCACAAAAAGGCTAAAAATTCCAAAAACTGGAATGCCTCTTCTCCTCTAAAGAATCACAACTCCTTGCCAGCAAGGGAACACACCTGAATGGAAAATGAGTTTGACAAAAGTAGGAAAAAAAAGAAGAAGAAGAAGTAGGCTTCAGAAGGTGGGTAATAACAAACTCCTCCAAGCTAAATAAGAATGTTCTAACCCAACGCAAAGAAACTAAGAACCTTGAAGAAAGGTTGGAGAAATTGCTAACTAGAATAACCAGTGTAGAGAAGAACATAAATGATCTGATAGAGCTGAAAAACACAGCACTAGATATTCGTGAAGCATACACAAGTATCAGTAGCCAAATCAATCAAGCAGAAGAAAGGATATCAGAGATTGAAAATCAATTTAATTAAATAAAGGATGAAGACAAGATTACAGAAAAAAGAATGAAAAGGAATGAAGGGATGAGACTATGTGAAAAGACCAAAGCTACATTTGTTTGGTGTACCTGAAAGTGATGGGGAGAATAGAACCAAGTTGAAAAACACTTCAGGATATTATACAGGCGAATTTCCCCAACCTAGTAAGACATGCCAACATTCACATTCAGGAAATACGGAGGACACCACAAAGATACTCTTCAAGTAGAGCAATCCCAAGACACATAATCCCCAGATTCACCAAAGTTGAAATGAAGGAAAAAATGTTAAGGGAAGCCAGAGAGAAAGATCAGGTTACCCACAAAGGGAAGCCCATCAGACTAACAGCAGATCCCTCTGTAGAAACTCTACAAACCAGAAGAGAGTAGTGTCCAATAGTCAACATTATTAAAGAAAATAATTTTATATCCAGCCAAACCAAGCTTCATAAGTGAAAGAGAAAATCCTTTACAGACAAGCAAATGCTGAGAGATTTTGACACCACCAGGCCTGCCTTATAAGAGCTCCTGAAGAAAGCACTAAATGTATAAAGGAAAAACCAGTACCAGCCACCGAGCCACTGCAAAAACACACCAAATTGTAAAGACCATTGACATTATGAATAAACTGAATCAATTGATGGGCAAAATAATCAGCAAGCATCATAATGGCAGGATCAAATTCACACATAACAATATTAACCTTAAATGTAAATGGGCTAAGTACTCCAATTAAAAGACACAGACTGGCAAATTGGATAAAAAGTTGACCCATCACTGTGCTGTATTCAGGAAACCCATTTCACGAGCAAGGACACACATAGGCTCAAAATAAAGGGATGGAGGAAGATTTACCAAGCAAATGGAAACCAAAAATAAAGCAGGGGTTGCAATCCTACTCTCTGATAAAACAGACTTTAAACCAACAAAGGTCAAAAAATACAAAGAAGGTCATTACATAATGGTAAAGGGATCAATGCAAAAAGAAGTGCTATTTTAAATATATATGCACCCAAAACAGAAGCACTTAGATTCATAAAGAAAGTTCTTAGAGACTGACAAAGGGACTTAGATTCCCACACAATAATAGTGGGAGACTTTAGCACCCTGCTGTCAATATTAGACAGATCAACAAGACAGAAAATTAACAAGATATTCAGGATTTGAACTCAGCTCTGGACCAAGTGGACTTAATAGATATCTACAGAATTCTCCACACCAAATCAAAAGAATATACATTCTTCTCAACAACACATCACATGTATTCTAAAATTGACCACATAATTGGAAGTAAAACACTCCTCAGCAAATGCAAAAGAATGGAAATCATAACAAACAGTCTCTCAGACCACAGTGCAATCAAATTAGAACTCAGGATTAAGAAACTCACTCAAAACTGCACAACTACATGGAAACTGAACAACCTGCTCCTGAATGACTACTGGGTAAATAACAAAATTAAGGCAGAAATAAAATGTTTTTTGAAACCAATGAGAACAAAGACACAACATACCAGAATCTCTGGGACACAGCTAATGCAGCGTTTAGAGGGAAATATACAGCACTAAGTTCCCACAGGAGAAAGCAGGAAAAATCTAAAATTGACACCCTAACATCACAATGGAAAGAAGTAGAGAAGCAAGAGCAAACAAATTCAAAACTAGCAGAAGACAAGAAATAACTCAGATCAGAGCAGAACTGAAGGAGATGGAGACACAAAAAAACCCTTCAAAAAATTAATGAATCCAGGAGCTGGTTTATTTGAAAATATTAACCAAATAGATAGACTGTTAGCCAGACTAATAAAGAAGAAAAGAGAGAAGAATCGAATAGACAAAATAAAAAATGATAAAGGGGATATCACCACTGATCCCACAGAAATACAGACGACCGTCAGAGAATACCATAGACACCTCTATGCAAATAAACTAGAAAATCTAGAAGAAATTGGTAAATTCCTGGACATATACATTCTCCCAAGACTGAACCAGGAAAAAATCCTCCCTAACTCATTTTATGAGGCCAACATCATCCTTATATCAAAACCTGGCAGAGACACAACAAAAAAATTCAGGCCCATATCCCTGATGAACATTGATGCCAAAATCCTCAATAAAATACTGGCAAACCGAATCCAGCAGCACATCAAAAAGCTTCTCTACCATGATCAAGTCAGCCTCATCCTTAGGATACAAGGCTGGTTCAACATATGCAAATAAATAAATGTTATCATCACATACACAGAACCAATGACAAAAACCACATGATTATCTCAATATGGAAATATCAAAGAAAAGGTCTTGGATAAAATTCAACACCCCTTCATGCTAAAAACTCTCAATAAACTAGGTATTGATGGAATGTATCTCAAAATAATATGAGCTATTTATGACAAGCCCACAGCCAATATCATTCTGAATGGGCAAAAGCTGGAAATATTCCCTTGGAAACCAGCACAAGACAAGGATACCCTCTCTCACCACTCCTATTCAACATAGTATTGGAAATTCTGGCCAGGGCAATCAGACAAGAGAAAGAAATAAAGGATATTCAAATAGAAAGAGAGGGAGTCAAATAGTCTCTGTTTGCATATGACATGATTATATATTTAGAAAACCCCATCATCTCAGCCCCAAATCTCCTTAAGCGGATAAGCAACTTCAGCAAAGTCTCAGGATACAAAATCAATGTGCAAAAATCACAAGCATTTTTATATACCAATAATAGACAAACAGAGAGCCAAATCATGAGTGAACTCCCATTCACAATTGCTACAAAGACAATAAAATACCTAGGAATATAACATACAAGGGATGTGAAGGACCTCTTCAAGGAGAACTACAAACCACTGCTCAAGGAAATAAGAGAGGACACAAACAGATGGAGAAATATTCCATGCTCATGGATAGGAAGAATCGATATCATGAAAATGGACATACTATCCATAGTAATTTATAGATTCAATGGTATCCCCATGAAGCTACCATTACTTTCTTTACAAAATTGGAAAAAACTACTTTAAATTTCATATGAAACCAAAGAAGAGACCACATAGCGAAGAAAATCCTAAGCAAAAAGAACAAAGCTGAAGGCATCACACTACCTGACTTCAAACTGTATTATAAGGCTATAGTAACCAAAACAGCATGGTGCTGGTACCAAAGCAGATATATAGACCGATGGAACAGAACAGAGGCTTCAGAAATAACACCACACATCTACAACCATCTTATCTTTGACAAACCTGACAAAAGCATGCAATGGGGAAATAATTCCCTATTTAATAATATGTGTTGGAAAAACTGGCTAGCCATATGCAGAAATCTGAAACTGGACCCCTTCCTTACACCTTATACAAAAATTAATTCAGATGAACTAAAGACTTAAACATAAGACCTAAAATCATAAAAACCCTAGAAGAAAACCTAGGCAATACCATTCAGGACATAGGCATGGAAAAAGACTTTACGACTAAAACAACAAAGCATTGGCAACAAAAGCCAAAATGGACAAATGGGATCTAATTAAACTAAAGAGTTTCTGCACAGCAAAAGAAACTATCATCAGAGTGCACAGGCAACCTACAGAATGAGAGGAAATTTTTGCAATCTATCTATCTGACAAAGTGCTAATATCCAGAATCTACAAGGAACCAACAAATTTATAAGAAAAAAACAACCCCATCTAAAAGTGGGCGAAGGATAAGAAAAGACACTTTTCAAAAGAAGATATGAGGGAGAGATCCAAGATGGCCGATTAACAACAGCTCAGGATTGTAGTTCCCAGTGAAAGCGCAGAGAGCGAGTGGACACCGCACTTTCAGACGAATTTTTGTTGCCCACAGACTAGGAGATTCCTGGCGGAGGAGCCACACG
>CAUYLG010067715.1:0-52183 GCA_963573385.1 Cacajao melanocephalus
CTTCCTGACACCTTACACTAAAATTAACTCCAGATGGATTAAAGAATTAAACATAAGACCTAACACCATAAAAACCCTAGAAGAAAACCTAGGCAAAACCATTCAGGACATAGGCATAGGCAAGGACTTCATGACTAAAACGCCAAAAGCAATGTCAACAAAAGCCAAAATAGACACATAGGATCTAATTAAACTCCAGAGCTTCTGTACAGCAAAAGAAACAATCATTAGAGTGAATCAGCAACCTACAGAATGGGAAAAAAAATTTGCCATCTACCCATCTGACAAAGAGCTAACATCCAGAAAGTACAAAGAACTAAAACAGATTTACAAGAAACAAACAAACAAACCCATTCAAAAGTGGGCAAAGGATATGAACACTTTTCAAAAGAAGACATATATGGGGCCAACAAACATATGAAAAAATGCTCATGATCACTGGTCATTAAAGAAATGCAAATCAAAACCACACTGAGATACCATATCATGCCAGTTAGAATGGTGATCATTAAAAAATCTGGAGACAACAGATGCTGGAGAGGATGTGTAGAAATAGGAATAGTTTTACACTATTGGTGGGAGTGTAAATTAGTTTGACCATTGTGGAAGACAGTGTGGCGATTCCTCATGGACCTAGAAATAGAAATTCCATTTGACCCAGCGATCCCATTACTGAGTATATATCCAAAGGATTACAAATCGTTCTATTATAAAGACACATGCACACATATGTTCATTGCGGCACTGTTTACAATAGCAAAGACTTGGAACCAACCCAAATGCCCATTGATGATTACTGGACAAGCAAAATGTGGCACATATACACCATGGAATCCTATGTAGCCGCAAAAATTGATGAGTTTGTATCCTCTATAGGGACATGGATCAATATGGAAACCATCATTCTCCGCAAACTGACACAATAACAGAAAATCAAACAGTGCATGTTCTCACTCATAGGTGGGTACTGAACAATGAGAACACATGGACACAGGGACGGGAGCATCACACACTGAGGTCTGTGGAGGGGAAGTAGGAGAGGAACAGCGGGGGTTAGGGAGTTGTGGAGGGATAACATGGTGAGAAATGCCAGATATAGGTGATGGGTATGGAGGCAGCAAACCACATTGCCATGTATGTACCTATGCAACAATCCTGCATATTCTGCACATGTACCCTAGAACCTAAAGTGTAATAACATATATATATATAAAAGTCAGAAAAGCTAGAAGAAAACCTTTTCATTCTCTTATAAAGCCTAACATATTTTCTGGTTAAAACTATGTAATTAGATTAAATACACAAATGGTTAAGAAAAATTTTATAAAATTAAACAAAAGAGGAAGGTCTAGATTATTTTTCTTTATTACTCCAACAGTGTGACTTCCTATTTTTCACAATTGTAGAAAACAATTTGCTTTTCTCCACTTTAAAAGAATATTGAAAATTAAGATAATCTAAAATGTTGCATATAAATGTATACCCTTTACTTCCCATATCCACAAATGAACATTTCCAATGCTTTTCAGAATTTAAAGCATTAAGAAATTTGTCATTTAGAATGTCAGCAGATATGCCTTTGACATGATATTACATTAAGCAAATAAACTCTGTAATAATTTTCTTAGTTATATTTATTATGCCCAACATTTTATTGTCCTGAAACTTATTTTCATTGTATACCTCTTTTAGCTATATTTTTTAATCTTGTGTTGAGTGTTTGTGTGCACACATATATGTGTGTATGTGTGTGTGATTGCATGTGGCAATGAATTCCTATGCATATTCAGTTTACTCTTGTTCTTAGCTCATAAATTTTTTTGTTTTTATTTTTTGGTATGGTCAGAATGAGCATAAATGACGATAGACAGTCTCTATGATATAGTTCTTGATTTCTTTCTAAAAACTTTCAGTGATTTTCTAACTTTTTATTCTTAAAAAGGATTAGGGCAATGGTTCATTACCTACCATAATCTGTGATTTTACAGGACACCAAATACAGCTCTTTCAGGTTTTGTCCTTCCTTTGCAATGACCTCCACACATCTGAAACACACACAAAATGTGGTGAGTTATACTAATGCATTTCAAGTTAAATTAGCAAGGGTTTGAATATAATAGGAAGAGGTCAGTATTTGATGAATGCCACAGTTCTCTTCTATCAACAACCTTCTTTCAAAGTGTTTCAGAAAAGGTATTATATTCCCTACTTTAAAGTGAAGTGCTGTCATACCTAAATGACTTCATTTAAATACATTTATGACTAGTGCATCTTTTAAAACCAAAGAGCTTAGAAAGAGTCCCATAAAAGAAATGTTACATTTGGTAATAAATGACTAGTAAACATATGCTATTTAATGAATATGTATCACTTACATAATAAAATAATATAAAATAATTATAATAAAACTGTAGAATATAGATAGATGGTCATTATAGGTAGACGGTTATACACACATGGTTCAATTATTAATGATGGAATCAGGTAACACTGAAATAATATTTTTTGCAAAATTTTATTCCACACAATACAAAAATATATTTGAAAAAGCTATAACTTTAACAGATTAAAGATGAAAGAAAATATGCACACATAACTTTAAAATCTTTTACTTTACAATATGTTATTCTTAATTTTTTAAATAAATTATATAGGTTTAGGCCATTTTAACAATATAGATATAGATATGTAAGACTGTCTTTTCTAGTTTCATTTAAGTTATTATTATTTTTTAATGGTGTACTCTGCTCTAATAGTCTTAGTGGAAGTTTTATTACAGAATTGAATGAACTTTAAAAATAATGATTAACAGTATTATCCATTTGGTGGCTCATTTTCCTATAATATCAGAAAAAATTGTGCAGTCATACTGACACACAGGCAAATGCACCCTTCAATGTGGTCCCTGTTTCAATCTTTATAAATAACAGTTAAGTAAAGGGTAAAAGCAAAAAGAGTCATTAACCTTTTCTAGGAAGAAAGGATCAAGTAATTTGATACCTGTGTGCATAATCTATCAAAAAATTACTCAGTATCCATCTCTGTCTTTCCTATATTTTATTTGCTGTCTGGCTTATTTGTAGGAATCTTCATAAAATGTCAGGAAATTTTATACAATTTTACTTCATGTAATTCATTATTGAAGGTTAAATTAGTTATAGAGAAGACATATTTCTTTTAAAATATTTTTATGGAATTTCATTTTAATGGAATGATAAACATTTCACATTTCCTCAGAATAACCAAATAAACATTCTTTTTTTCACTGTTAAAAAAAATTTTATGAAAAATGGATAAGCTTTTCCATGTCTAAAATAGGAAACTTAAAACAGTAACACAATCCAATTATGATTGATATCGGTTGTGAGGGAAATTTTAAAACTTAATTCCACGTCATGTGGTTTTAACATAATATTTGAATAAATTCATTAAAAAAGGATAAAAACAGAAATGAAACATTACCAACAATAATCATATTTTATATGGTTATTTTATATGGCAAAAATTATTTTTACATACTAAGAGTATTAAATAAAGGCCCTAGATGACTGTACTATCCTAAATCATTAAAAAGTAATCTGACTCCTTTCTGTCAAATCAAATATACATATCTAATGTCCTCTTCTATTACCTACTAAAAAACCTAACAGATCCAATATTTTGCATGGCCACCAAAAATCATTAATTGTAGTTTGTTCTTATGCTCTATTAAAATAGTTCAAAATGCCTGATTTGATTATGATCTAAAAAAATGCGATGTCCTATTTATCTTCCTTCTACTTGATTTTACATTAGATATGATATAAGCACATATGAACATTAAAGACATACAGATAACTACAAATAGCAAATGACACAAATTGACTTCACTGTACAAGCCAAGTCAAATGTTAATGCATAGGCAACAAGAACCAACATTTATATAAAATAAGATGATCAATCACTGGATAAAGACTGTCCTAAAACTAGTAAAAGGTCATGAACATCAGGTTTCTCACTTATTGACAGAGAAAAGTTCAAGAGGTATAGACAATCATGAATACATATTATAAAATCATTTTGCATACTCAGGAGGCAATACAGATATTGTATTGAGATAACACATTATTAAGAGTGAACAATGCCTTTCAGATAAAAAAAGGAGAAATATAAGAGAAAACCAATTTGTTTTTCATAGATAATCACCTAGGACTTTTGCTCTGCTCTTGAAAGTTCAGGTACACAAGGTTTCCAAATACTTTTAACTACCCTGATCACAGCCAGTGCGCCAAAAGTCAGCTACAACATAGAACTATTCCTGAAATAAAAATTCATGGAGACAAAACCATACTCCTTGGAAGACTTGTAGTAAAGTGTTAATTTTGTATCTGTTATGGATTTTATATGCAAGAAGAGAAACCCCAAGTTTTGTGATTGTGGACAGAAACTTCATATATATTAAAACACAAAATTGAGTGGTTGAAATAAGTAGATAAAGTACCTGTTGTTTTGAGAATTGAAAACGGAAGTGGTTTGTATTATCCCATTCCTACAAATTGGTGGGAAAGGAATACCACCTCATGTTCCTGGCTAGTGCCTGAAGTCTTATAATCCACCTATGTAGCATTTCCCAGGCAGCATGTGGTGATAGCAGCTCATGATGAGAAATCGTGTGTGGTGACTGTCCTTTTCGCCTGAAACTTTTAGAGTCCATTCTATAACATATTTACAAGTAGTACATAACACAAGTCTGTGAACATATTTACTTCAAATAATTCCACTGTTTTACAAAGAATCTTGGCTCAAGTCATAACCTTTAGTGTACTAAAATCAGAGCAATTCTGAGTTCACTGTATAGTATGTATGCAAAAACAAACTCATAAATCTTAGTATGGACTACAGATACAGTAAGTTAAGAGGTATTTATAAATTGATACCAATAAAAGAGAGAAATGTGTGCAAAGTGATAATCTTGAAGCAAGAAGGAGAGTGACGATAGATGTTTACTTCTTCATCACCTTTCTCACTCACAGATATCACGTAGAAGAATATTCATTAATCATAGTGATGAATTAATTTGGTCCCTAGGAGCAAGCCATGAATCTCTAAACTCAGAATCTAGAATTCAAATTTTTCCTATTCTTCCCCAACCCTTTGTCCCATCATTCCTATAGACAAAGCTCAGAATATCATATGGCCAACATTCTCTATGGGTCAGTAGGTTCAAAAGTTTCCCACTTCATGTATGATAACATAAAGAGTTATAAAATTTTGGAAAAGGACTGTCTCCTTACAGAAAGTAACAGTGTATAAGATAATTAAGAAAAATTTATAACATGGGAAAATGGCATAGTGGATAAATGCTGAAGAATACTTTTAAAGTAGCTCATGAAAGTCAAACACAATTAAGACTACTAAACCGTAAGGAGAAATCTGTCTTAACAAGAGAGAATAAAGGAATCAAAAGACACACATTCTAGTCTCCCCTCCAGGGAATCACAGAACAATCATGTACATTTTTTGAAGCCATACATCATCATTCTCTACAAGATAAGTTCATATGAAAAAGTTCTCCAAATAAAATATCTTAGGATCTTTTAAATATACTTTAATTTATTCTGAATTGCCTACCCTCAGTTTATTTTCCTGCTTTTATGTTTTGGCAGGGGTCTGAAGAGAATTAAAAAAAAAACATTGCTACCATTGTAAATTCTTGAGTAACAGCTGTTGAGTACATATATATATAAACTCTTTTAGAATACAGAAAAAGGGCCAGAAAACCTGCTCCAAAGTATCCTAAGCATCCAGAGTTATTTTTGATAATAATGTAATTTTATGCTCACTTGCTTTTGATAATGTTCTCAAATGCACCTGAAACATTTGATGAAATATGAAAAGCAACAGAAAGGTTACTTTTGTAAGCTAGATAGAATTTTTTTTAAAGATAAGAAGGCATTACTTATTTTCAGTAGAGGGAAAATCTGTCTCCTTAGCAATAGATTCCTAATCATATGATTTATGTGAAGGGTAAAGGTTAATGAATTAAGCTGTGTAAGCATCAAAACTATCAAAGAAATTCAAAAGAGCCTTGAATTATGGAAAACAATGGCCCATTCTACATACATACCAGATTTTTATGTTTTTTTGTCTCCTACTCAAAAGCTAGAACATGGCATTAGTGACAATTGAAAAGAACTAATGAGGAAATATGACTACATCGCTTGCAATAGGAGTGTCCTAGGAGACCTTGTTACTGTTCGTGATGTGCTTCAAACCCAAAAGAGGCTAATTGGAGTTGCCAGACACTGGTTTCCAAATCTCACTTTAAAGGACAGGCTCAATCACCTCAGAGGTGTGAGAAGAAATGTCCCCATTAGAGATGCATTAGCATGTGGCTTGGTGAATTTCTAAATAAAATTTGGAATGTTCTTTCCTAAGTCACTTTTATATTTGAATAATAGATATATCTTTAAGTGAAACACAAATGCAACAAGACAAAAACAATCCCACAGATCTAAAACAAAGAACTATGAAGAGTGTCATAAAGTCATTGGCAAATAAGTGCAACTGGGAGCTAGGTACGTTTAAGGCTTGAATAAACATGTGGATCAAACCTCAAAACTACTGAAACCAACAAATCATAAAAGTGATCTATTTGGAGGTTTTAGAAATAGAACCTCATTTTCATCATTTCTTGAAACTAAAGAAGCCAGGAATCCAACCTATGTTACATAGATTGTAAGTGGGTAGAGGCTTAAGTAGCTACAACACACACACACACACCCCACACACATGAAGGGAGTAAAAAGTGTTTATGAGATCTAAAGAGAGTAACAAGAGAGCAAATAGTCCAATACCATGCGACAGAAGCTCATCCTGACTAATTCATACATGGGTCATTTAAATGATAGCAGAGGTCACCAAAACACAATTTGGTATCTTACAGAAAAAGTAATGATATCTGATTGATTTTTCTAAAGCTCCAAATCAAGTTTTACTGAAGGATAATCCAATCCCAGTGCAGTAAATGAATAAATACAATTTATAGGTTTAGGTTTACTCTGCTTTCAGAAAATGCACAATATAAAAGATTTCTATGTGCAAAAGGGATAAATTTACAGGTAAACTTTTACAAGATGAGTCAATTCAAGAATCTATTAATACACTTGATCTCAGTCAAAAGGCCAGGCAATCAAGAATCTATTAATAGTATGTTTCTCCTTAATATATTTGCATACAATCTCACTTTTGAGCCTTATATTTATAGCTACCTTTTCTAAGTAATAGTACATCTTAACCTTGTAGAAATAGCATGAAATAGTTTTATTTTTAATCTTCAAGTTAAACAGCCGTACATAAACGACAAATACAAGATTATTTCTGGAACATGACAGATGGTATCAAGGTGATATGTTAAATGCACTTTGTATTTTACAGTGTACTTATTTGTAAATGCTCTTCCATTCAATCCTATTGACAACACAATGCCAAATATACACCTGAGTCAATTTCTTCATGTAAACTTCTGAAGATGTGCTCATAGAAGAAATGTTTACTGCAAGAAAGATTTTTTTTAAGGTTGGCTTGCAATTAAAATGCGAGAGCATTTGCTCAAAGCACGTTCTTACTATACCACAGGGGCAAAGACTAGGAGTGACATGCAAAATGTCACCAGCTCCACCAGTTAACAGCAATTATCTTGGGACACTCATTAAGTTCTCACTACCAAATGTTATTCTCTAGAAAGCCAATATCTGATTAGTGTGGCTGAGATTAATTTAAGCTCTTGCTACTTAAACAGTAGCAAACTGATGCCCATTTTGTCACACTGAGAAGTAATAGAAGGCTACAAAATTAGAATAGTAGTGTTTTGTTGTTTATGTTTTAATGACACACAGCACAAGAGGTGGCCTACAAACTGAAATGTTATTGAAACTTAAGTTCTATGGCTTTGCATCTTTGCCAACAGAGGGTGTTATACCTTTAAGGGAAAGAAGGCAGAGAAGATGTCATTTGCTGATTCTTTCTGGACCACTCTCTCCCTGGGTGTCTGTGACATTAAATAGGTTTTCTAATTGGAGAATAGGATTTAGCACTGAAAAGTAACATAGCAACAAAATAATACTTTTCATATATTTAGGAATGGCCATAACAAACTGCCATTATGAAAATATGTTTTTCTTCATGTATATAGTAAAATACGTTTAAATTTAATTTGAGTGTTTCTTAGAATACTTTAAAAATGTTTTTTAGTTAGAATAAAGGCTGCAATATTTTACAATGCATATTTTATTTAAGCTGTGCATTAAGAAAACAAGATGATTAAAGGATTTTCTGAGGGGTGGGTACAGAAATTGAACTAACAAACTTGCAAGAAACATGGCTTTGGTTTTAATATTTCAGATATATTTAACCAAAAGTCTTTCTTTTTAATTTTAGCCATTGCTCCATCTTTTTTACCATAACTACACTAAACCTTTGTAACAAGTTGAGTTAACATTTTCTAAGCATTCCTCAGAATATGCAAGAAGCAGAAAAAGATGCTAAGCTCTTATTTATTGAATTCAAAAATACTTTGTTGAGTGTAAACTGTGTTTTAGAAATATTAAAAGATATAACCAAAAGCCACATTATTATAAAATGATAAACATAATACTTATAACCTTGATGGATCAAATATCATTTATTTTTTGCGGCTGTAGTTGATATTAATGTTCATACCTAGGAGCAGCAAAATCATATTACTATCTCCATAATAACTAAAAATCAGCTGAAGGTAAGCATTTCCTTTAGTCCTATAAAGGAAACATTTCAGGACTAAAGGAAATGCTAGAAAGAAAAGGAAGAAAAAAATTAAAGGCCAGCTTTCCTAATTCACCAGTTTATTCATTCTTCAGTAGAAACACATGTAGCTACTTTGAATAGGGAAATGCTAAGAAACCTCCTCCACCTTTTAAGGTTTTTGAGTGTCCATCAATTCATAATCCATAACTTGAAAGGAATCCAGATACTGTACAATTTGGATATAGTTAAGACTGGTGCTATCTTTATGGTGTTCTGGCATATTTTAACACAGAGAGCAGAAGAGAAGACTTTGCCACCCTACATGTAACAATGATTTACTATGTGGAAACAAAACCTCAGGACCCTAGAAAAACAGAAATACTAAAACATTTAAAACTACAATCCAGGTTAATGAATTGTAATTCTTTAGAGGCCATTCTTTTACTGAAAAAAAGTCAGGCAAAATTCTGCAAGCTCCAAACCGCTGCCCACCACAAATAATAAATATAAACATTAACAGCGAAGCTAGAAATACTGTAAAGAGATTTGTCAGGCTTCAAAGCAGCTAAAATGAATGCTGTGAAATTTAGGTAAAATATTAAACATATAATTGATGATAATCTCTCTGCCCAGCCTGTTCCCTTTATCTTAACTGCTGTAAGTGTTGATATGAAAATCTCAATTCAACAGACCATGTATTTTAAGCTCACTTTTAATTTAAAATGGCTAAGACTAAAAATCATTTTAGTGGAATATAAAAGTACTCAGAAGATGAGATTTCA
The DNA here is from genome assembly GCA_963573385.1 of Cacajao melanocephalus. Classification (NCBI taxonomy): domain Eukaryota; kingdom Metazoa; phylum Chordata; class Mammalia; order Primates; family Pitheciidae; genus Cacajao; species Cacajao melanocephalus. The sequence goes on from CAUYLG010067715.1 coordinate 9,546, forward strand.
GGCATCATTCATGAAAGAGTTAAGCACTTCCTCACCAGAAGACAGCCACAACTCTGCTTTGTAGTGACTAATTGCCTCTTTAACCCCTGTGCTCTGGGAGTTGGCCTGTGCTTCAATACTAGTTTTGTGATACAGCCAAAGACTGATGTTCAACATAGACCTCCCATGACCTGTGTAGCCAAGGAGGCAACTCAGACAAGATGCTGACAAAAGGTTTCCTTCTCATGTGGGAAGACATAGAATCTCTTTTTGGATAAGCCAAATTCTCAGAACACTATAAAACACAGGAGGTAAAGATAATTTATAAAAGTTAAAAGCATGGTTTCTCACTTGAGCTAAGAATGATTCTAAGCATCCCAATGTATCACTCAAAATTTTGTTTTAGTAATAGAAAAAAAAAATTTAGTTGTTTTAAATGCAACGAAGAGGGTACCTAATTTGATGCCTTTGAAAGCTTATAATTAGATAGCTATAATCAAATACAGAGGAAAGCAGGTCAACATCTTCATTCCAAATGTTTCCCGTATGCTTTAAGCATTCGTAACCAGGAAGCCTGCACTTTGTCATTAATTTTTTAAGCCTGGCAACTTCTGGCCTGATCAAAACTAATAAAAAAGTTTTTTACAGGAGATTTTATGTAGAGATTATATAAAACTAATTAATCCTGCAATCGGGATGTTAGAATAGGATGGTCATGTTTTCTTGTTATTTTCTAAAAGGGAAGGAAGAAGGAAGCAGTTGTAGATTAGGGAGCAGGAAAAGTGTGTGCAGTGGGAACAAAGTAACCCACACAGTCATTCAGAAACAAGAAAGGAGAAGAATCATACAAGTTTGAGGAAGGTGGGGACCTACATAAATTTGACATTATTGATGCTTAGCCAGATTGTATTCTGAATCCTTGGAGTCTCAAGGATCATCACTGAATATATAAAAGCTGCTTCCAAAGCTCAGGGACTGCCATTGCTTTACTCTCATTTCCCCCACATAACTGCACATTAATGTTCACGAGAGGCAAATCATCTTGCGCTAACATTTATAAGAAAGAGGCAGCAGGTCATGTTAAGCTGTTTTGGTGCACTGTGTTTACACAGAGAGATAACTTTTTCCTTAAAAAATAATTCTTTTTATTTATGGAAATATGTAGACTGTATTTAAAAGAGAACTTTTAAAAAAAAGTCTACGTATTTCTATAAATGACAATAAGGGACATCAACCAATAATTGTCTTATAAAAATTATAGTTTATTTTTTTAATCCAAAAGAAAGGATGATCACTGATTTCAGTTATTATTTTTTTTTACCTGAAGGACAGAGAAACAAAGTCATCCACATTTCCTTTTTAATGTTCAAGTAAATGCTGTAGGATTAGATTTCAAAATTTCAGAAGAGGCTATTGAATCTTACTTAGCTTCGCAGGCTATCAGGCCATTTCAGTGGTTCCTAATATTTAAAAGCCCATTTGACTGTAAAATAAATATACTTCTAGAGGTTTCTTTCTAAACTGTTTAATTTATCTAACAATGCAAAGACTTAGTTATAAATGATTTATAATCAAAGGACTATGTAGTCTATGTGTGCCTGTATGTATATACATTTGTCAAGAGAATTCTTAACAAATATATTTTTTCTAATCAATATTGTCACTAAATCAACAAATACATAGCTGTTGCGTGTGTGCTAAATAAAATAATTTAGCAGCTTAACCTCTGAAATACCATAATCACAAAAATTCAGGTTGCTTTGAATGGACTAGTCACCAGTCTATTCCCTCTGAAGAGAAACACATCTCTTTGTTCACAGGGAGAGTGGTGGAAAGCTAATGAAACCAGTGTGTAAGACTGATAGAGACCATAGGGAGGAAGTATTACCCATTTTCTCCTTGCAGAAAGTTGCAAAAGCAAGACAGTAAGTAAACAAGGAGAAAAGAGAAGGCACATTTCACTATTTGTTTCAGACAGTGGGTGCTTCTGCAGGCAACATCATGTCTGACAGCCAGCAGAAACAAGCAACATTCCCAATCCAGCACTCAGGTTTACGTTATTTTAAAGGATAAACCCAAATGAACAGTGCATCTCTCTGGCATATTTCTAAATGATCTACTATTAATTAATACAGTTACTGTTCTGTCTGCATAATCAACAAACCATTTAGCAAAATGGAGTAACAGTATTAAAATTTCTGCTCTACACAAAAAGCACTCCTTTCAAGTACCCAAGGAATAACATTGTGGCATTCTGCAAAAGAAAGATTGAGAGTTCAGGAGAAATAGTTTAGTATTTTCAAAAGTCATTAGTGGAATAAAGAAGCAAGAGCAATGGCAGGCATTTGAAAGAGATGGCAGGCAAATGTGCCTGGAGTCACTTGGTCAGTTTTGTGCTTCTGTAGGTCATAAGGAAATCATGAATTCTGTCCTGATAATGATAGAATTTTATAGAAAAAATAAAGTTAGAGCATAAATTATTTTTCTGGAGATCTTTTATTGAAAGGTAAGCACAGGGTCATTAGATTCACAATACTTTTAGGCCATTTGGCAACATTTGGCGCTACAGAAAAAGTAAGAGCAATTCAATGACACATCATATTCTGAAAAAAGTGATAGAAATTATAAAAGGTAACAGTATAAGCAAGTTAGCAAATGTGGATATATACTCAGGGAAGGATTAGTTGAGTTAGTAGTTTGATTTAAGTTTGTGGAAAGAACACTGTAATGGGGAAAAAGAAGAGAAATAATACATTCATATATTGCACAATTACTAAGGCCCCCAAATTTATTTTAGCTGTTTACTTATTGTTAGCTGTATTCCATTAGAAATTCATAAAAACTATAAAAGAAACATTTGAGAAAGGCAAAGAGGGTAACAAATAGGTTAAAAAAAATAAAAAAGTCTGGGATACACTCATCCTGAAGGCTTTCAAATAATTCATACCTGGAAAGCTTCCACAAGTGGGATAAAATTTCAAGCTTTCAAAGATCCAAAGAAATAGGGAAGAATGGTAATTCATTCATAATATCATAGAAGTTAAAAAATCAGATGTTCAAAAGAAGCTACAAAATGGCTAGATATGCTTGAGGCATTTCTGGTGAAGTTTTAAGAAAGTTCAAAATATTCTGTATCATTCAGAAAATTTCCTCCCACTTCTTAATAGCATTGTAAACTTAATTGATGAGAAACTGGTCTCTCAAAAAAAAAGTTTAAAAATACAAAAAGTATCATTGCACATGATGGTTAGTAACAACACAGTAATAAAACAGAGATGATATTTCACTACACCAGTATTTTACTAAGTTTTAACACTTCAGGTAGAAAATCAATTGGTTATAGATAATGGAACTGTATCTCCAATGCTGACTGTAAAAACTCTGTGTATGTGTGTGTGTTTGTGTAGGACATGGTACTGATTTTTGGAACTAAATTCAACTTCTCTAAGTCTCTTCTATAAAATGAAAATTATAATATCTACCATCAGGGATTTCATTAAGGTTATATTTCACAACATTTGCAACAATACTTTTAGTCATTTAACAAACATTTGCTAACATCTACTGTGCCATTAATTATTTGGATACAAAGACAGATAAAACAAATCTCTTCCCAAAGAGAATTCACAATCTTGTCAACTTTAAATATCCTCCACATAAATAAGGCAGGCTTATTTAGAATAAAATAGTATTTCCTAAAGTACATTTCTCAGAAAACTAGCACTCTGGGGCTTAAATATTTGACATATGCAAGAAAGAAATGTATGGTACAGTAAGTTTATATTAAATCAAGTCAATTTTTTCTTTAGCAAAAATACAAATGTAAAGTACGTAGAGCAGCACCTAGCATACAGTAAGCAATTAAATGTTATTTATCATTATTTAGGCCCTAGCATGGAACCTGGCACACTTAAAAAATATCTGTAGTATGCTGAACGGTGGCCCCCAAAGACATCGGGTCCTAATACACAGAGCCAATAAATGCTACTTTCCATGGAAAAAGTGTTTGCAGGTATGATTTTGAGATTGGGAGATTTTATCTTGGATTTTCTGGGCGGGATCTAAATGCAATCACTAGCATACTAATAAGAGAGAGGTAAATGAAAATTTGACACTGGCAGAGAAGAGAAGGCATTATTACTATGGAGACAGAGATTGCGGTAATGTGGCCACAAGCCGAGGAATTCCTGTAGCCACCAAAAGCTAGAAAGACAAGGAATGGTTTCTTCCCTAGAGCCTCCATACAGAGATGACACCCTGGTATGGGCCCAGAAAAACTAGTTTTGGACTTTTGTCCTTCACAATTGTGAGAGAATACATTTTTGTTGTTTTTAAACTACAAAGTTGAGGTAATTTTTTACAGTAGTCACAAAAAACTAATACAGTGTCTAAGAATTATGTTAATCACTGGATTACATGTATAACACCAAGGAATTTGATTTATAAGGGTAACATGTTAATGGCAATTAAAATGATGTGATTGGATGGAACAAAATTTTAAGTTGTAATAAAGACGAAAAAAGAAAACCTACACTTAAAGAATGCTACCAGCTGGGCATGGTGGCTCACGCCCATAATCCCAGGCCTTTGAGAGGCCAAGGTGGGCAGATCATGAGGTCAGGAGATCGAGACCATCCGGGCCAACATGGTGAAACCCCATCTCTACTAAAAATACAATAATTAGCTGGGCGTGGTGGCACATGCCTGTAATCCCAGCTACTTGGGAGGCTGAGGCAGGAGAACCGCTTGAACCAGGGAGTCAGGTGTTGCAGTGAGCCAAGATCACACCACTGCACTCCAGCCTGGCAACAAAGTGAGACTCCATCTCAAAAAAAAAAAAAAAAAAAAAAAGAATGCTACTGTATCTTCAGCCTCAATTAGAATAATTTCTCCAAAGTTACGTATTTGAAACTTCAACCTTTTTTAAAGACCAATTTGCCTCTGTTATTTTATTAGGGAAAATTTCAAGCAAAAAAGTTGACAGAATTGTGCAGTAAAAAACCCATTATCCATCACTTAGATTCTATAATTAACATTTTGCTACATCTGCTTTATCTCAAATGTATCCATCTATCTCTTATTTATCCCTGTATCCATCCATCAATTTATCTCATTTTTTTACACATTTCAAAGTGCAGACATTGATACATTTCACTTCTAAACACTTTAGCATACACATCATAAACTACAGTTCAATGTTTACTAATGGTTCTTTTTTTAAGTACATTTTACTCACTGTGAAATTTTTGATTTGGGCACAAATCTTAAAAGCAAGTAGTTTTGACAAATGCATATATATGTCCACCTTGAACCCCTATCAAGATCTAGATTATTCCTAACACCTCAGAGTTCCTTCATGCCCATTGCCCATTCCCACTCACAAATGCAACTACTGTTTAAGATGTTTTTGTTACTTTGTTTTATTTTACAATAGCTTAGTTTATCTGTTTTCATTTTATTTTGAGTAAAAACCTAAAAGTGAAATTGCAGAGTCACAGAGTATTAGTAGTACACACTTAGTAGGTACGCAATTAGTTTTATAAGAAGCTGCCAAATCTTCTTCCAAGGTTTTTATACCATTTTATATTCCTACCAACACTCACGAGAATTTTAATTGCTCCACATTCTCAACAATGTAGATGTCATTAGGCTTTCAAATTTTAGCCATTCTGGTGAGTTCGTAAAGACCAGTTCAACATTTAAAAATTTAAAGATCCAGTAATAACAATTCTACTGTTTTTATCTTTCGATTAAGAAAATACACACTGACAAAAAGCAACTAGAAACGGGGTAATATTTTTAAAGTAATTCATATACTTCCAGAATTTTGAAAAAGTGTACAAGACATAAAAGCACATGTATGTGGTATAATTTATGTATTTTATGGGCAATACTTGTTGTAGACCCCATGCAATAGCTCTTTGGTCCCAGATAACATTCTACATGCTAGTTCTTCGGAATAACTTCATGGTTCATTCTATCATTTCATCACCTTTCTTCCAAGCAACCTACATATCCAACAACCAACAGAAAACTTCAGGACAGAAACCTTTAGTCATTGCATATAGCCCTCAACATTGTATTACATACTGTTCTCCACTTTATCTCTCATGAGTTGAATTGGAACTTGGGAACTGATTTTAAAATTAGCCCCAAACTGTCATCCTCTGTTAGCATCAGACTTCTCGTTTAAGGTTTCTGCTCTAACTGAATATTTGATGGAAGACCTTACATAATGTTGTAACTTAAAGGTACACTGCTTATCCTATCACCAAAAGAATTCTTAAAATTGTGTTGCCAGAAACTGGATTGGGACTCTGGCATTAGCCAGCAAATAGTAAAGCTAGATACCATGTATCTCCAGCAGTTTTCTTCAAATCACTGAAAATAAAAAAGGAATTTATTTTCTTTTACTATTTCTAATTAATACTTATATTGCTCAATTTTAAGAAACATGCAGTTATTGATTTTCATAGCTACATATACTGTATATGAAATAAAATTCTTCAGTGAAACATGCTAAAACTTTAGAAGTTTTCAAAGGAACATAAAGATGCTTTGTACTACTAGAGAGACAAACTGTATTATTTTTCATAAGATTATTGTTTTAAAAATGGAAACCACTGAGAAATAACTGCAAAGTTAAAAACTGTATCAAAACTTTTAAGTCATTTTACACTTTTACACTATTCAATTATGCCATATAACTTTCAGAATATTCAATCTAATACTTTTTAAAGTAAGCTTACTATCAACCTCAAGATTTTCATTTATTGACATGAGGGTAATTTATCTTCTCTCATTGTTCTTTACAATGTTTGGCATTTCTAAGCAACGAAAGACTATTCATAGGAATCCTTCCCCCCAGTAAACATATAATTTTTTCTACAAATGATCTAACACAAAAAGGCATGGAAAGTGACTCGAAATTACTCAATTGTCTTCAAATTTAAAGAAACTGATCTCTCAATGCGTAGTTATGTTTATACCTTTCTTCTAAGAACAATGATTAGAATCAATGTCCACAGATAACTGCAAAGGAGAATAAATCATACTTACTGCAAAAATTAATACAGAGCCCAAATCTGTCAGTTTAAAAATCTCTCATAATAGCTAGCATAACGAATGCCAAACATTATAAAAAGACATTCAGAATTAAGTGGGAAAGAAAGAATTTTTACATGGCCAGCCGGCTGTGTAGTCACACAAATGCAGTACCACCATATTTGTTATTGAGCCTGGCTTCCAATGCCCATGGCCAGCCACTTCGAGTCTAGAATTCAGCCAAACACCTAAAGCACTCAATGCTTGCAATCTGAGATATTATTGCTTGATCCAGGCCAGATAAAGGTGTGGAGAGGCTATGAAGACCTGGTAAAAAAATATGGTTCCTTTTCTCTCCTTAGTTTTTGTGAAAAATAACAATAAAAATACTAAATTGTGCAATTAATGAAAGAAAAAACAAAGTCTAATTTTTTTCAGATTGTTGATGCTGCTCTTGCAATGTTGATAAACTAAGGTTGTGCCTAGTATGCCTAACAGAATTCCAGAAGAATGAATGAGTTTGTAGCAACTGACTGCTAACTGTACTGGCACCAGTCTATTTTCCTGTTTTATGGATTGAGATGACTTGCCAGTTTTTTTTGTTGCTGTTCACATGTTGGCCCCAATCTATTATTTTCAATATAACTTAAAACTCTGGATATTGACTTCTGGTTCACATATTCTTCATAACTTTGTGGGTCCACCGGACATATTTATTATGTAGATGGTTTCTCAAAACAGTAAACCTTTCATATACTGAGATTCCATGAGAGTCAGCCATATTTTGCATGGCTGAGTCAGGGTGTTAAATAAACACTCGAATATGGATAACTTTAGATCAGATGTGTACCCTCCAGCTGTCACAGATCTAAGCATTCCCTATTGTTACATTGGATGTACTTTCTTCATTTACATTCTATATCTGGCCCTTACAGAAATTTAAGCTTGCAATCTCTGTGAATACCATATACATTGCCTCCATAGGAATTTGAAACCCATACTTCAGACCCAAGCACTTGTCTCTTCTCAGAGTGACTACTGCTCCTAACCCCTAGTTTCCCTTCGTTCTGTTGTGACCACTGTATGAAGTATGCCATCATGCTGACCTGACTTCCTCCAATTCTGGCCTGACTTGTCCAGCTACCATTCATCACATACCCACTGGCAGCAGGGATCATGCTTATCTTGGATGAGATACTCAAAACAGGTGTGTTGAATGAATGAGAGAAGAACTGGGGCATAGTAATAAGACAAGTCATGCTGTTATATACTTAGCATCTGAATCATTTTTATTATTCAGAATAGTACTTATATTAAGAATATTTCAACAAAGTAGGGCATTATACTTAGGCATGATGACTGGTTTACTTAAGAAGACAAATACCTAGGCAAAACTTGTCTAATGAAAGGGATAAAAAGTATGTAGTAACAAAACAGAGGGATTTAAAAGGAGAAAAAGCTGCACATGTAGATCCCTAGGGTTTAAGATATAAATAAGGTAAGAATATGTGATGAAAACATAAAGTAGCTTCTGCTGAATTTCTCTCAGCAAATATATCTCCTATTCTAGATAAGACAAAAGAATTGAGAAGAAACCATAATATTCATTTTATAGTAAGCAAAAAAAGCAACAAAAGCTACAATAATTTTTGACAATATTATGGCTATTGAAAATTATAAACTGCCATTAATTTCAGGAAACTCACTTTACACTTGTTGATATTGGAAAAGAAACATTTGCCTAAGGGAGGTAAACTTATTTTCCATGAAAATTCCTACTCTAAGACAAGGAAAAGATCACAATTTGTCAACGTGAGAGTAAATACCATAGTAAAACAATATGGGTTTTACTAGGTATTATTTTCAAAGAAGGTAGATGAGGTAAACAATATAGTTTAAAAGTGCATTTTATTTAACATATATACTCTTTAATATTTATTTACTTACATAATTAAGACAACATGTTTACTTGAGGTACCTGGAACATGCCTAACTCTTTTTATTGAATTAAAGTAAAAAGAGTTAGGCATGTTCCAGGTACCTCAAGCAGTGGCTTCCACAGGCAGAATGATAGGGTGCTCTGGGCCACAGACTCAGCAGTCCGAGTTCCTAGGACCAAATCCAGGCTTGGAAACCTCAGCAAGTTAGTGTCTCATGTTCCTCATTTGTACAGTAGGAGCAATAAGATCTTCAGCAAAGGGTCTTCATAAGATTTAAATAAATGATATATGTCAAGAGTTTAGAACAGTGCCTTGGATACATTGGTACATGTCTTAGTTATTATTACTTGAATTAAATCTTCCTTTATTTCTAGACATCATGTGCCTCCTGATTTCATATAACAAGACGTACCCTACACCATCTATCCAGTATCTTGCTCCCAAATAAAAAAAACCTGAATTTAAACACTCAATTTACAAGAAATGTAAGGGAAGCAGGCAAGCAGCAAAACATGAAATGGCACCATAAGAAGATGATTAGCTAAATACAGAATGAAAGAAATTTTGCAGGACAAATGATTCAGGTTATTCAACAAATAAATGACATGCAAAAGAAGGGAAGGAGATGTTAGTCATTTAAAAAGACCTAAGAGATATATCAACCAAATAAAACACTTGACCTAACTTGGATCCTAATTTGAATAAATAAGCTGAAAAGGGCATTTTTTGAGACAGGAAAAATTTAACACAGGTTCCACATTACATAACATTAAGAAATTATTGTTACATTTGTTAATTGTCATAATAGTACTGTATGTATACATTTTTTAAAAATCCATCTGTTAGCAATAACTGAAGCATTTATACATGATAAATTTTTCAAGATTTATGTTAAAATACTCCCAAAAAACCCCAAAAGTTTAGGGGATCCGAAGATGAAATAAGAATGGCAAAATGTTGGCAACTGTATTTGGGTGACGGATACACAAGGTTTCATTATATGATTCTATATTTATGTGTTTGAAACTTTCCAGAATAAATGTGAAATTTCACAAATTCATTATCTTGTAGACTTAACATTTGTGTTTGCCCTCAAATTTGTTTATATGCCTATCATATTTGTACTTTACTTGAGCAATTTAAATGTTATATGATAATGAATAAATAAATATGAAAGTTTGATATGATAATTATTTCTATAAAACTACATTGAATGTATATATTTAATTTGCAAAAAAGATATACTTTTGAATTAATTGTGAGATAACTGTAAAAAATTAGAGAATAAAAGTTAGTTAAATTTAAAAGGTCTCTACACTTAAATTGCTTCGCAAGTATCTTAGTGATCACCCCACTATGATGTACTGAAAACCAGAAATCCTTTTTGATGCACTCAGGGTGTGGTTTATATTAGAAAGAAAACATGAAACTCCCAATAGCCCACTTAGTTGCAGATAAAAAGATCAGAGACTTTAAGTAGAAGACTAGTGAATAAATGGACATTTAAATAACATTTTTTTTTTTGAGATGGAGTTTTGCTCTTGTTACCCAGGCTGGAGTGCAATGGCGTGATCTCGGCTCACCGCAACCTTCGCCTCCTGGGTTCAAGCAATTCTCCTGCCTCAGCCTCCCGAGTAGCTGGGATTACAGGTGCACGCCACCATGCCCAGCTAATTTTTGTATTTTTAGTAGAGACGGGGTTTCACCATGTTGTCCAGGATGGTCTCGATCTCTTGACCTCGTGATCCACCTGCCTCGGCCTCCCAAAGTGCTGGGATTATAGGCGTGAGCCACCGCGCCCGGCCTTAAATAATTTTTAAAGATACTAATGTTTAAGATATTTTATTTCACAATCTTCCTCTTGCTTTAACTCTTTAAATGAACAAATACTAATTCCCTCCAGGGCAGAAAAAAGGGTCTTTGACTGCATTACGACTTTTTTTTTCTTTAATGAAAGTTTTTGGATTCCTTGTTGAGTCCAAAGATTCAACCATTTTAAAATACTGCTGAAAATAGTTTCAACTACGTAAATTATTTAATTAATAATATAAAATTAAAGCAGTATAAATTGAGGAAATGATATGATGTTTTACAGTTTTAATAATAAAGATTATGTGATACAACTCTAGCTTCCATAAATATAACCTAGAAGCTAGAGGCTTTTCCAAAAGCTATATTTGGCATTTGATCAAAGACAAAATATGTCAACTAGACTTAGTAAGTACTATAACTGTGACAAGTTATTTATTTATATTCTGCCTACTTAACAAAAGAATTGGTAATAGCTAAAAATAAAGTGTTTATATTAGTTAGTTGTAAGAAAATAAGATGCCTTTGAACTTTGCTCTTAAAAAAATGCCTAAAATAATATTATTTCCCAAAGCAAAGTTATGTAAAATATTCACAGTCAATATTATATAATACCAGAATTTAAATACCACTTTCTGTTAAAATTATCAGTCTTCATATTGTATAACTGGATATCAGCACTAGCATAATTTTGAGTTTTATTCATATACTTGGGGACAACAATGAATTCACCAAAGGCTATATAAATCCTGACCATTAAAGTAGAAAAAAATTGATCTTTGTAAGATATATTTTGTTATAGGTTTAATATAGCCCCATCTCAAATATGTTAGAAAATGTAACGAAGCAGCAAATCAGAATGAAATCAATACATAATTAGTACCTAAAGCTTCATGCCAGAATTCCTCATCATCATAAATTTTAAAATGATATTGTTTGGTGTTTTAGTTAAAAATAGTAAAAATGTTGAAGCACATTACTTTATATCTTGGGAAAAAAATAGAAAAGTTTATATTATAGTTTCTCTAAACCAAACTTTCCAAATTATAAAAACTAAATATTTGGGTATAATAATAAGATCTTGGCTTACGAATAAGTATTCAGAAATCAGATAGTGCCTTTTCGAAAATGCTGTGGGCATTTTTGCTGTTTGGGAGCCAGCCTAAACATAGTCACTAACAGGAGCCTCTAATCATTTGGAGTTTCTACTTTCACTCTACAAACAGCTTACTTATAAAAAAGAGACTGTGGACTTAGTTGCCAACTTTCATGCCTTGCTTTGGGAAGGATCTAGGGGAAAAGACATGTAGATGGTGGCAGCATAAATTAGAAAACCATTCTAGAGTGTGGTCTAGCATTATTTATTCCTTAATGTATATACTTGTAGACCGCTATACATGACCTTAGGATATACTAGATTCTAGTGACATATGATTTTTAAAAAACTAAGAAAACTTTTAATAACTATTTCCTGTGACCCAGAAATTCTATTTCTGCACACACAAATAGAAGAGATTAAATAAATTATGGTATCCAGATGCAGGCATGGAATAAGATGATATACATTTTCCATGACATGCAAAGATTTCAAGAAATATTGCTGGATTTTAAAAGAAAATCAAAAGCAGCATGAATAATATAATCCTTTCCAGACGATTGTTTTATATCTTACATATTCTTAAACTGGCTTGGATTTAATATCGTTGTCCCTTTCAAAACAATAAGATAATTGCCAAATAACATGTAAGAATAAAGATATAATTTCTGAGGCTTTGTGAACATGAGGTTTTTACCATGGAAATTGACTAAGAGACATTAAATATGTAGGAATATATAAGTCGAGTGCAGCCTTAGCACTGTTAGAGTGATTTGATTTAAATATATCAGGCAATGAAATAGCTATAAAAAATCACAATAATGTATCATAAGTGGGAAGCATTATGACATAGGATTTGGAATCAGAGACCTTGGTTCGAATCTGGTTTCTGTCTCGTAATGTATGAACACAGACCAGGTTATATAAGCTCTGTGGTCCTATCACCTTAGTAATAAAATGGAGATAATGACTTCATAGGGTGGTCGGGAATATTAAATGATGTAATAAATGTACAGTGCTTCATATGTTTGAGTTCAATTATTTTAACTGTTAGGTATTATTATTAAATACTTCTAAATCATAAAATATACATTTGTGAAATAGCTAAGAGCTTTTTTCTTTAGTATTTTATATTAAAACTCTCAACAAAAGAATGTTCCCCCTTCCAATAAAGGAGGCTCATGTTTAATCAACCTTCACCATTGGGTGTTAAATAGAAAGGATTTCTCATGTCACAAGGCATTTGTCAAGCCAAAATCATGCTAAGAACCTTGAATTGCTCACCTTTGACACTAAGCAAATTGCTTTTTTTTTTTTTTTTTTTGTGACAGGGTCTTACTCTGTCACCCAGGCTGGAGTGCACAATCATAGCTCACTGCAGCCTCAAACTCCAGGGCTCAAGTGTTCCTCCTACCTTATCCTCCAGGGCAGCTAAGACTACAGACATATGCCACCACATCTGGCTAATTTTTCAGATTTTTAGTGGAGATGCACTCTCACTACGTGGGTGATCTCAAACCCCTGAGCTCAAGTGATCTCACCTCGGCTTCACAAAGTGCTGGGATTACAGGTGTGAGTTACTGTACTCAGCCCCTTTTCTTCATATAATCCCAAATTCTCAAATTCCATTTTCTTCCTAATATTTTACTGTAAAAATTTAGAAAAATACAGAAAAGTTGAAATAATTTTATAGTAAACACCTTTATACCTACCACCTAAGGTCAACCACTAACATTTTACTATACTTCTTCTATCATACTCATATCATCTATCCATTCTATAACTCAAATTTTTAATCAAATTTTTTATTTTGTGAGAACTGTAGATTCACATGCAGTTGAAAGATATTATACACAAAGAGCCCATGTGCCCTTTCCAAGTTTCCACCATCTTACAAAATTACAGTAGAATATCACAAGTAGGATATTGACATTGATACAGTTACGCACAGAATATTTCCATCACTACAAGGATCCTTCATGGTCCTATATCCCACTCATTTTCCTCCCACCCCTACACCTTCTTTAACCCCTGGCAACCTCTAATCTGTTCTCCATTCCTACAATTTTGTCATTTCAAGAATGCTACAGAAATAGAATAACACAGAATATAATTTGGGGAGATTGATTTTTTTACTCTGTATAATTGTCTTGAGATTCATCAAGGTAGCTGCATGTATCAATAGTCTGTTCCTTTTTATTGAGTAGTATTCCATGATATGCATGTACCATTCTGTTCAACCTTTCACTTATTAAAGGACATCTGAATTATTTCCAGGTTTTGGCTATTTTGAATAGAGCTTCTATAAATATTTGTATATAGACTTTGACTTCATTTCCCCAAGATAAATGACCAGGAGTGCAACTGTTGGGTCATACAGTAGTTGCATGCTTAGTTTTTAAAGAAATTGTCTATTTTCCAGTGACTATACCATTTGACACTTTAACAAAGTAAGGGTGATCCAGTTTCTTCACATCCTCAATAGCATTTGGTTTTGTGACAATTTTTATTTTACCATTCTGATTGTAGTAAAATCTCAATTGTGGTTTTAATTTACATTTCCCTAATGGCTAAAGATAGTGAACATCTTTTCAAGAACTTAATTTTCATCTGTATATGATCAGTGAAGTGCCTATTTAAGTCTCTTACTCACTTTTTAACTGGACTGTTTTTCTTATAAAGTTTCAAAGTACTTTATATATGTGATAGGTTAGTCACTTGTCAGATACATGGTTTGAAAATATTTTCTCCCATTTTGTAGCTTGTCTTTTCAATCCTCTTAACAGGATCTTTCACATAGCAAAAGTTTCAAATTTTTATGAAATCCAGTTTATCAATTTTCCTTTTTGGATCATGTTTTTGGTGTCAAGTCTAGGAATTACATGCCTAACCCTAGCTCCTGAAATCCCCCACCCCTGCCAGGTTTCTTTCTACAAGTGTTATAGTTTTATGTTTTACATTTAAATCTGTGATCCTTTTTGAGTTCATTTTTATGTAAGGTATGAGAGAGGCTGAGATTCACTTTTTTGGCCAAAGAAGTCAAATTTTTTCTAGCATCATTTATTGAAAAGGCCATCTTTTCTCCATTGAATTGTCTTTGAATCTTTGTCAAAAATCACACAAGCATATTTATGTGAGTTCATTCTGGGTTTCCTATTCTGTTCTATTAATCTATATGCCTAATGCTCCACCAATGCCACACAGTTTTCATTGCCGTAGCTATATAAATGCTCTTGAAATTGAGTAAACTTATTCCTCCAACTTTATTATGTCTTAAAATTGTTTAGTTCTTTTGACTTTCCATGTAAGTTTTAGAATAGTCTTGTCTATATCTCCAAAAAAACTTTCTGAGATTTTGATAGAAATTGCATTAAATCCATGCTTCAATTTGGGGAGAAATTACCTGTGTGGCTTCCAATCCGCCAACAAAGTATATCTTTCCATTTATTTAGATCTTTGATTTTCAAGGCTTCTATAAATTCTGACATACAATCCCTATACATGTTTTCATCAGTTTACACTTAAGTATTTCTTTATTTTTTGAAGTGAATGTAAATGGTATTATGTTTTTAATTTTGGTTTCCAACAAGTTCATTGCTAGTATATAGAAATACAATCATTTTTGTTGGCTTATCTTTTATCCTGAAGTCATGCTTACTAGTTCCAGTAATGTTTTAATAAATTCCTTAGGATATTTCCCATAGACAATCAGGTCATCTGCAGATAGGGGCAGTTTTATTTAGTCCTTTCCAATCTGTATGCCTGCTTCATTACCTTATCTTGCCAACTGCACTGGCTAGAACTTCAGTACTATATTAAGAGTGGTGAGAGCAGACATCTTTACCTTGTTCCTGGTCGTAATAAAAAAAATTCAATCTTTCATCATTAAGTATAATGTCAATGGTAGGGTTTTTGTGTAGGTACTCTTTATCAAGTTGAGAAAGTTTCCTGTCAATTTCTATCTTTCT
Source organism: Cacajao melanocephalus (assembly GCA_963573385.1). Taxonomy (NCBI): domain Eukaryota; kingdom Metazoa; phylum Chordata; class Mammalia; order Primates; family Pitheciidae; genus Cacajao; species Cacajao melanocephalus. The sequence goes on from CAUYLG010067715.1 coordinate 25,382, forward strand.
GCAAGCAATTTTTATTATTAATGGATGTTAAATTTTGTCAAATGCTTTTTTGACAACTGACACAACCATGTGATCTTTTGATTTTTAAATAGTACACCAGCCTTGAATCCCTGAAATAAATTCCAGTTGGCCATACTGCATGATTCTTTTTATATGGTCCTGAATTCTATTTGCTCATATTTGTAAAGGATCCATGGGGAATACTGGTCTATGGTTTTACTTCTTTGAAGCGTATTTTTTTCTGATTTTTGCTCATCAGGGTAACATTAGCTTTATAAAATGAATTGGGAAATGTTTTCTTCTGTTTTAATTTCTGGAAAATGTTGCCTAGAATTGGCATTAATTCATCTTAAAATATTTGATAGATTACTCCAGTGAAACCATGTGGACCTGGAGATTTATTTTGTGGGATTTTAAAAACTATCAATGCAACTTCCATAGTAAGTATAGGACTGCTCAACTTAGCTATTTTGTATTGGACAAGTTGTGGTAGCTTGTGTTTTTCAAGGAAGTGCTCTCCTTCATGTAAATTGTCAAATTTATGTGTGTAGAATTGTTTGTTGTATTTATTATCTTTTCATGTGTGCAAGGTCTGTAGTAATATCTTGTTTCATTCCTGATGTTGGCAATTTGTATCTTATCTCTTTGTCAGTCTTGCTAGAGGTTTGTCAATTTTATTGATCTTTTCAAGGAACCAGCTCTTTGCTTCATTGACTATTGTTTACTGTTTTCAATTTCATTGATTTCTGATCTTATCTTTATAATTTCCTTCCTTCTGCTGGTGTTGGCTTTCCATTGCTCTTCTTTTTCTAGGTTCTTAACGTAGAAGCTTAGATTGATGATTTAAAATTTTCCCTCTTTTCTAATATCTGCATTTAGCAATATAAATTTCCTCGTAGCACTATTTTAGCAGTTTTCTAATACCGAATTTAGAAAATTGTACTTTGTATTCTCATGTCAATTCAGTTCAATGTATTTTTCAAATAATTTCTCTTGTGACTTCTTCTTTCACCTACAAATTATTTTGAAGCATCTTTTTTGTTTCCCAGTGTTTAGAGAATTTTCTGACATCTTTCTGTTTTTGGTTTCCAGTTTGATTCCATTGTGGTCAGACAATACAATCCATATGATTTTAATTGTTTTAAATTTGAAGTCTGTTTTATGGCTCAGGATATAGTGTGTTTTGGTATGTGCCACATGGCTACTTGAAAAGTATGTGAAATATTGTTCTTAGATGGAGTCTTCTATAAAAATCAATTAAATCATTTTGGTTAATAGTGTTATTGAAATCACTCATAACCTTGTTGATATTTTTTAATTGTTCTACCAATTGTTGAGGGAGGAATGTTGATGTCTCCAACTACAATTGTGGATTTATCTTTCTCGTTTCAATTTTACCAGTTTTTTCTTCACATATGTTTCTGTTCTGTTGTTTGCTGCACAAACATACAGGATGGCTACGTCTAATGTGAGGATTGATCCTTTTATCATTATATAATGTCTTTATGTGTCTCTTGAAATTTTCTAAAATATGATTTATCTGATGTTAATGTAGCCACTCCTACTTTTGTATGTTTACATGATATAGCTTTTCCTATCCTTTAACTTCCAACCTGCCTATATTGTTATAGTTCAAGTGAGTTTATTAGGCACAGCATACACCTGTGTCACATTTTCAAATTAACTCTGTAAATCTATGTCTTTTAATTGGAATATTTAGAGCTTTATACTTAATGCAATTATTGATACCTTAGACTTATGTTTGCAATTTTATTGTTTTTGTTTTCTGTTTGTTCTCTCTGTTTTGCATTTGTCTGTTTTCTCCTTCTTGCCTTCCTGGGGTTATATGAACATTTTTTAGAACTGTATCTTGTTTTTAAGAGTATCTCTTTATATAACTTTTTAAATGGTTGTTCTAGCTATTACATTATATATACATAATTTATCCCAGTTTACTGGTGGTGTCATTTTATCAGTTTGAGTGAAGTATCAAACCTTACTTCACTTTGTATCCCTTTACTCCCCACATTTGTAATCAAATATTTCCTCTGCATATATTTGGAACTACATCAGGCAGCATTATAATTTTTGCTTCAACCATCAGATACAATTTAGAAAACTCAAGGGGAAAATAAAATACTATTGTATTTAACCACATGTTTGCTTACCATGTTCTTTTGGATATTCCAAAATCCCTTCCTTTATTATTTCCTTTCTGTTTAAAAAATGTCCTTTTGCCTTTCTTTTGGGGTAGGTCTCCTGGTGACAAATTTTCTTAGTTGCCCTTCATCTGAAAAATGTCTTGGATTGGGCAGGGCCAAGACGGTAGACTAGAAGCAGGGGCGATCAGAGGCTCCCATGGAAAGGAAGCATAATTAGTATATGAATGTTGCACCGGCAACCAAAGTATCAAGGTTCTTTCAACAGAACGGACTAGGCAGCTGGCGTGATCCACGGAGAGAAGGAAGAGTAGTGTGATGCGGTGGTGCACCTGAGAGCCATCCGGGGCAGGGGAGCCCCCACCCCTCAACCAAAAGAGGTGGTAAGTGAGTGTGCTACCCAGCTGCGGAAACTATGTTTTTCCACAGAACTGTGCAACCCACAGATCGGAAGATCCCACTCGTGAGCCCACACCATGAGGACCTAGGATCCCAAGCCTGGAGCCATGCAGATTCTCAACTCCTTCTCAGCTAGAATCTGCTTAAGCCTGCCAAGTACCCAGGGGGAGGAGTGACCAGCACCACAACTGCGACTTCCTGCTGTCTGAGCCCTTTGAACTCCTTGGGAGAGGGGCAGCAGCCAGCACTAAGACTCATAACTGCCTAACACCCTAAGCTCCCTGAGTTGGAGAAAGGTGGCATCCATCACTATAGCTCCTGGTCATGCTTTCCCCCTGCTAGAGACAGGGAGGCTAGACAGCTTGGTCCCAAGAGGTGTCCCCTGATACTATGACCAATGATACTATGAATAAACTGTATCAACTAGTATGCAAAATAACCAGCTAGCATCATGATGACAAGATCAAATTCACATACAACAATATTAATCTTAAATGTAAATGTGCTAAATGCTCCAATGAAAAGACACAGACTGGCAAAGACCCATCAATGTGCTGTATTCAGGAGACCCATCTCACATGGAAAGACACACACAGACTCAAAATAAAGGGATGGAGGATTATTTACCAAGCAAATAGAAAGCAAAAATAAAAAGCAGGGATTGCAATCCAAGTCTCTGACAAAACAGACTCTAAACCAACAAAGATCAAATAAGACAAAGAAGGGCATTACTTAATGGTAAAGGGATCAATTCAGCAAGAAGAGCTAACTATCCTAAATATATATGTACCCAATATAGGAGCACCCAGATGCATAAAACAAATTCTTAGAGACCTACAAAGAGACTTAGGCTCCCATACAATAATAATGGGAGACTTTAACAGCACACTGTCAATATTAGGTAGAGCAACAAGACAGAAAATTAACAAGGATATTCAGGATTTAAACTCAGCTCTAGATCAAGTGGACCTAACAGACATCTACAGAACTATTCACCCCAAATCAACAGAATATAAATTCTTTTCAGTGCCACATGGCACTTATTCTGAAATCGACCACAAATTGGAAGTAAAGCACTCCTCAGCAAATGCAAAATAACAGAAATCATAAGTCTCTCAGACCACAGTGCAATCAAATTAGAACTCAGGATTAAGAAACGCACTCAAAACCACACAATTACATGGAAATTGAACAACCTGCTCCTGCGTGACTCCTGGGTAGATAATTAAATTAAGGCAGAAATCAAGAAGTTCTTTGAAACCAGTAAGAGCAAAGAAACAACATACCAGAATCTCTGGGCCACAGCTAAAGCAATGTTAAGAGGGAAATATGTATCACTAAATGCCCACATCAGAAAGCAAAAAGATCTCAAATCGGCACCCTAACATCACAATTAAAGGGGCTAGAGAAGCAAGAGCAAACCAATCCAAAACCTAGCAGAAGACAAGAAATAACCAACATCAGAGCAGAATTGAAGAAGATAAGAGACACAAAAACCCTCCAAAAAAAAAAAAATGAACGAATCCAGGAGCTAGTTTTTTGAAAAAAAAAAAATTAACAAAATAGATAGACCACTAGCTAGTAATAAAGAAGAAAAGAGAGAAAAATAAAAAAGACACGATAAAAAATGATACAGGGGATATCACCACTGACCCCAAAGAATTCAAACTACTATCAGAGAATACTATAAATACCTCTATGCAAATAAACTAGAAAATCTAGCAGAAATGCATTAATTCCTGGACACATACACCTTCCCAAGACTAAACCAGGAGGAAGCTGAATCTCTGAACAGACCAATAACAAGTTCTGAAATTGAGGCAGTAATTAATAGCCTACCAACCAAAGAAAGCCTAGGACCAGATGGATTCACAGCCCAATTCTTCTAAAGGTACAAATCTGAATCTATTCCAAACAATTGAAAAGGAGGGATTCCTCCCTAACTCATTTTATGAAGCCAGCATCCTCCTGGTACCAAAACCAGGAAAAGACACAACAAAAAAAGAAAATTTCAGACCAACATCCCTGATGAAAATCAATGCAAAAATCCTCAATAAAATACTGGCAAAGTGAATCCATCAGCACATCACAAATCTTATCCATCACCATCAGATTGGCTTCATCCCTGGGATGCAAGGCTGGTTCAATATATGCAAATCAATAAATGTAATCCATCACATAAACAGAACCAAAGACAAAAACCACACAATTATCTCAATACACTCAGAAAAGGCCTTTGATAAAATTCAACATTTATGTTAAAAACTCTCAATAAACTAGGTATTTACGGAACATATCTCAAAATAATAAGAGCTACTTATGACAAACACACAGGCAATATCATATTGAATGGGCAAAAGCTGGAAGAATTTCCTTTGAAAACCGGTATAAGACAAGGATGAGACCAGGCACAGTGGCTCACGCCTGTAATCCCAGCACTTTGGGAGGCTGAAGCAGGCAGATCATGAGGTCAGGAGATCAAGAACATCCTGGCTAACATGGTGAAACCCCACCTCTACTAAAAATACAAAAAATTAGCAGGGTGTGGAGGCACATGCCTGTGGTCCCAGCTACTCAGGAGGCTGAGGCAGGAGAATCACTTGAACCTGGGAGGTTGAGGTTGCAGTGATCCAAGATCACACCACTGCACTCCAGCCTGGGTGACAGAGTGAGACTCCATCTCAAAAAAAAAAAAAACAAGGTTGCCCGCTCTCACCACTCCTATTCAACATAGTATTGGAAGTTCTGGTCAGGGGAATCAGGCAAGAAAAAGAAAGCGTATTCAAATAGGAAGAGAAGAAGACAAATTGTCTGTTTGCAGATTACATGATTCTATACTTAGAATACCCCATCATTTCAGCCCCAAAACTCCTTAAGCAATAAGCAACTTCAGCAAAGTCTCAGGATACAAAATCAATGTGTAAAAGTCACAAGTATTCCTTTACACCAACAATAGACAGTCAAATCATGAATGAACTCCCATTCACAATTGCTACAAAGAGATAACAAGGGACATTAAGGACCTCTTCAAGGAGAACTACAAACCACTGCTCAAGAAAATAAGAGAGGACACAAACAAATGGAAAAACATTCCATCATCATGGATAGGAAGAATCAATATCATGAAATGGCCACACTGCTCAAAGTAATGTATAGATTCAATGCTGTTTCCATTAAACTACCATTGACATTCTTCAGAGAATTAGAAAAAATTAAATACACGTGGAATTAAAGAAGACACTGTATAGCCAAGACAATCTAAGCAAAATGAACAAAGTTGGAGACATCATACTAGCAGACTTCAAACTATACTACCAGGCCACAGTAACCAAAACAGCATGGTACTGATACCAAAACAGACATATAGACCAATGGAACAGAACAGAGACCTCAGAAATAACACCACACATCTACAACCATCTGATCTTCAAAAGACCTGACAAAAACAAACAAAGGGGAAAGAATCTCCTATTTAGTAAATGGTTCTGGGAAAACTGGTTAGCCATATGCAGAAAACTGAAACTGGACCACTTCCTCACACTTTATACAAAAATTAACTCAAGAGGATTAAAGACTTAAATGTAAAACCCAAAACCATAAAAACCCTAGAAGAAAACCTAGGCAATACCACTCACAACACAGTCAGGGGCAAAGACTTCATGACAAAAACACCAAAAGCAATTACAACAAAAGCCAACATTGACAAATGGGATCTAATTAAACTAAAGAGCTTTTGCACAGCAAAAGAAACTATCATCAGAGTGACTAGGCAACCTAAAGAACGGGAAAAAATTTTTGTAATCTACCCATATGACAAAGGTCTACTATCCAGAATCTACAAGAAACTTAAACAAATTTACAAGAAAAAAATCCAAACAATCCCATCAAAAAGTGGGCAAAGGATATGAACAGACACTTCGCAAATGAAGACATTTATACAACCAAGAAACACATGAAAAAAAGCTCAACATCACTATCATTAGAGATATCCAAATCAAAACCGCAATGAGATACCATCTCACATCAGTCAGCATGGCAATTATTAAAGTTAAGACACAACAGATGCTGGCGAGTCTGTGGAGAAATACGAACACTTTTACACTGTTGGTGGGAATGTAAATTAGTTCAACCATTGTGGAAGACAGTATGGCAATTCCTCAAGGATCCAGAACCAGAAATACCATTTGACCCAGCAATCCCATTACTGGGTTATATACCCAGAGGAATATACATCATTCTGCTATAAAGACACATGCACATGTATGTTTAATGAAGCACTATTTACAGTAGCAAAGTCCTGGAACCAACTCAATCAATGATGGACTTGATAAAGAAAACGTGGTAAATATACACCATGGAATACTATGCAGCCATAAAAATGAATGAGATCATGTCCTTTGGAGGGACATGGATGAAGCTGGAAGCCATCATCCTCAGCAAACTAACACAGGAACAGAAAACCAAATACCACATGTTCTCACTCATAAGTGGGAGTTGAACAATGAGAACACATGGACACAGGGAGAAGAACAACACACACCAGGGTCTGTTGTGGGGTAGGCGGAGAGGGGAAGGAACTGAGAGGATGGGTCAATAGGTACAGCAAATCATCGTGGCACATGTGTCCCTGTGTAACAAACCTGTACATTCTGCACATGTATTCCAGAACTTAAAGTAAAATAAAAATTAAAAAAGAAAGAAAAGTGTCTTTATCTCTTTTGTATCCCTGAAGGGTATTTTCACTGGGTATAAAATTCTGAGTTGACAGTTGTTTTCTTTCAGCATTAGGCCTCCTCTGATAAGACTCCAGGAAGAAAAGGAGGGTCACCTCATTACTACTGGGCAGTGGTGGAAACTCCTCTATAGTTTCTACTGACACCTCGGCATGTGGAGTATGTACAGCAGACAGTTACTAGCTAGCAGAAGTAGAAGCTCTAGCTTCCTGCTTATCCTCCTCTGCTAAAACCACAGTGGGGTTAATTGAGGTGTCCCATTGCAGCTTTGCAAGGGTAAAAGTCTAGGCTTCCTATTCAGCCTTTGCTGAATGGGTAAGAGTAGGGCAACAGTTTTTTTCTGTGGTGCTTGCCTGGAATAGAGTAGTTATTATTTGAAAGATTTTTCTCTTGTAAGGCTGTGCCTTTCCTGATCCTTTGGCTACAGAAAGCAGGCTTTTGTTGGAACATTTCTGTCTGTGCCCATTGGTGTCTCTAGATTGCCAGCTTCTTCACCTCCAAGTCTGGGATATATGAAACAAAAAGAAAATCCAGGGAACTCACCACCATGTTGTAAGTCAGGTCCCAAGTTCTCGAGTCAGTCTGCCTCTTCTCTTCACTATTTAGAGTCTTCTTATGTTTGTTTGATACGTAATGTCTGAGATTTTAGTTGTACTTTGTGGAGGAAATAGGGAAAAGTATGCTTATTCTATCTTCCTCAAAGTGGAAGTCTGTCATATAGTTTTAAAGACACTAAAAACTCTCAAATGCCAAGCATGTAAAAATGTCATTTGAATTCCAAGGTTTTTTTTTTTAAGATTTTTCATCTTCAATAAAATAACAGAATGATATGGATTCTTTAATTTAACATTGTTCCTCTTGTTTTTTAAATAATAGAATATTATTATTATCCATAATCAATATACTACTGTATTATTACCAGACAAGTATTCTCCAAGATGATTCTTAAAATTTAGACTGCTGGTGACAGATTTTTAAATGACATAGAATTTTTAGGAAAAAAAATGTTCAAAATAAATGTGGTTCCTCATGTATGTAAAGGAAAAATTACATGAACTGTAATGAAAAAATGAATTTTTTAAATTTAGAACTGGATATGCAGCCTTAAAAATTATCTTTTGTTATTCTGCACCTGGAGAAATAAATCTTTTTAAGGTTTCCTCTCTTGTTACAAGAATTTCAAATGTACTTTCTAATCTCTCTGTAAAAGAAAAAGAAAAAAAAGTCTAGTCCTCATGTCATTTTTAGCTTACTTTGAAAGTGAATACTTATAATAATAAAATAATATAAACTAAAGTTCATGATGATCAAGGTTATAGAGAGACTAAGATCTACATGGAATCACATACATTCCCCTCTACTGGCTTTGACGTAAGACATGGAAAATAATCAGGGGTTGCTTTCTAAAACTATTTATATAGATATCATAGCATTTTTCAACATGACTGATTATCCAACATAAAGTTATCTATCTAGTCAAAATATTCCTATTAATTCTTTTATACCCTATACATATACCTTTGGGGTAAAGACTATGGTAGCTTAACTCATAGGTGGGTGTCTATGATGGTCTTTAGTTGCCTTGTGGATATAAATGCTTATAACTTCCTTGGCAACTACCCATCAGAGAGAAGTCAGAGACTTGCCTTTGGTTAGAGATTTGCCTCTCAAGTGTTACAAAGAGTTGCAGAACAGCACACACCTGCAGTGAAAGCAAGTCTATTGAACTACGAAAGCTTGTGTTTCTTACACCAGGTAGTGGGGAATAATTTGTCTGTAATTAGTTTTCTAGTTTTGTTCACTCCCTTTCTGTGATTGGTTATGTGCAAAATAGAAAACTCTAAATGATCTGAGACATGATTAGTGCATATGCTGGGTCTATAACCGCAGTCAAATGGTGATGAGTTTCACAAATACACAAAGTAGTCAACCCGAATATATTGATGCAGGTAAGAAATGATGACCTCTCATGAGGTGTAGGCAGCCACAGTATTGAGACAGTGCTGTGACTACAAATGAAACTTAATAGAGAAGTTCATATACTCTTTGATGACCTCCTAGAAAACTAGTTAAGGAGCACTCTCTGCCATCATTCATGGAATGAAAATAGACATCTAGTCTATGAACTTTTGAAATGTCACCAATTTAAGCACATCTTAGATGGAAAAATAATTTACATGTTTGGACATCTTTTCTCAAAAATACAATGTTAAGACTTTTTCTGCATACACACTTAATTCCTATAGACATTACAACATGCCTACCTAACTATTCTCACTTGGAAAGTGAACTATGAATAGATAGTTGCAATAGACACAATAAGCACACAGGTCATTAGAGACAGCTCAGTAATCTGGATCTTTCTCCTAAATGTTCAAGAGAACGGAGACTTAACAAAAAGACAGGCAAGCTGGCCGCCATCCAAAAGCGTTTTGAAAATGCCTTCAAAAACTTTAGTCTATTCAGAGGTTAAATACTCAAATGAAAAATTTAAGCAAAAAGTGTTTGACATAATATAAATATAATACATGACTCAGAATAAGTAATCTAGTTTACAAAAAATGCCTTAAATGTTTGGACCAAACTACTAAAAGTTCACATCAGAAGTTAATTTGAAAACACATTAAAACAGCTAGAGCAAAATTTTAATACTAATAACATATTTGTATAGTGAAATTAATAGATTTAATGACATATCTTAAACATGACAGAATAAATAAACAGTATGATTTCTCATGTAAGAATTTAAAGACAGTTTCCCAGAGTTTTAAAATGTAGTTTTTAAGCCTCTCGAAAAATACATTTTTCACATCTTTCCCATTTAAGGGTCCCAAAGACTTATAAATTGTTAACTCCATCTCCCCAGGCTCTATAAATTCTCTTTTTGGAGCCTTTCTGATGCATGGATTTGATCTATATACAATTCAGCTAAAAATTAAATGCACGATCTTCAAAAACTCTAAATCTTTTACAGTTGTACAGCTGAAGATGAAAGAACTTGTATACAAATGTTTAAAAGTATATAAATCTTCCCATGTAAGATGGAAAACAAGAACCTCAGTACTTTTTCTTAAATCTGTCCTACGGGATTTTGTTAAAATAGTGTGCTCTTTCAGCAATCCCATTACAATAGATACTTTACAAGAAACAAAAAGTCCCTCTGTCAGACTAATAGTCAATAATAATTTTACCACTACTAAGAATAAGTGTGATTAACTGGTATATGTTTGAATCTTTCAAAATTAATTACACATCTGTTATTTCAGTTTATCCATAAAAAACACCATGTGAGGTAGTTTTAGCTTCATTTAACAAATGAAGGAATTGAATTAGAGAGAACTTAAGTCTTAAGGCCAACAATATTCCATGTTGTGCAAATTAGCAATGAATTAGTAAAGGAATGAGACCAGGTAACTAGATTCCGAATTCTAGAACCACCTGCTAGACAATGAAAGAATAAAGTTACCTAACATTAGTGAGCACTCAGTAGTAATGGTAATCTGCTAATTAATTACTTAGTTAATTCTGCAAAATATTAGTCTGTTTTACCATTTGACCATTTCTGTTTTACAATCGCACAAACAGAGGTTCAGTTTGATAGCGGTCTGATTTATTATATCTAAGTGGCAGATTTAAACTGAGGTACGTATGATTACAAAGTTCCTCTTTCTCTAAGAGGAACATCTTACATTTAGAAAGAATTTCAAAGCCAAGATATGCACTCCTACTATTGTCTACATGGATTACTACTACTACTATTATTATTATTATTATCATTTAGACTCTGTCACCCAGGCTGGAGTGCAGTGGCCGACCTCAGCTCACTGAAACCTCCACCTCCCGGGTTCAAGCAATTCTCCTGCCTCATCCTCCTGAGTAGCTGAGATTACAGATGCACACCACCACACCCAGCCAATTTTTATGTATTTTAGTAGAGATGGAGCTTCGGAAAGAAAGGGAGAATGGAACTGAAATGCAGGTGAATTTGGGCAAGGTCTGTACTGTAATTCTTTATTCTGATATTCCTACACTTCTTCCTAACACTGAATTCATAGTTCAATGCCCTAGGGCACTTCTATAGAAGCTGCCCCTCAAAGTTACAGCAAGTTAGTAGAAGGGCAGATTTTAGCAAGAGGAATGCTCAGTATATTTGATGATTGTTTAGCTGAATATGTCTGTGGGTTGAGAAGAGCCACAGTCATCGTTTTCCAGAATGTAGAGACTTTCTGAACAAAAAAGGGAGACTTCATTCAAATCATTCTGGAACCCTCAGATCCTAGGGTCACAATGCATATATGAGCATAGAAAAAGCTCTGAGCAGTATTGCAGAACAAAGGCTCGTTTCACTTGGTTTGGCTGAGTGTGTTTCCCAAGTGTAAGACCTATTAATATTCCAAGGAACAACTTCTGATGTTTCAGACTCGACTCTGAAAATAATCTGAGTATGGACTGCACTGTGCTATTCCTGTACAATTACCACAGAATGAAACCTTTAGTACTTTTTCTCAAGGTTCAGACCTGTGGTGCGTTATTCTAACTGTATAGACAAGAAACAGTTCCAAGGCAGATGAGACTAAATCTGAATATTAGAGCTGGCAGAGGGCCTTAGGGGTTATCATCTCTTTCCATTAACATATGAAGAAGCTAGAGTCTACACGGATTGAGAATTGGCTCCAAAAAAAAAAAAAGTAAGTAAGCCGGGTGTGGTGGCTCACACCTGTAATCCCAGCACTTTGGGAGGCCAAGGTGGGTGGATCAGAAGTTTGAGACCAGTCTGACCAACATGGTGAAACCCCGTCTCTACTAATACAAAAAATTAGCCAGGTGTGGTGGCAGGTGCCTGTAATCCCAGATACTTGGGAGGCTGAGGCAGGGGAATTGCTTGAATCAGGGAGGCGGAGCTTGCAGTGAGCCGAGAAGGCACGACAGCACTCTAGCCTGGCCAACAGTGTGAGACTCCATCTCAAAAAAAAGAAAGAGAACTGGGTCCAAGATCATATGACCTTCAAAAGTGGCTGTCCTGCTACCGTCTGATTACCAGACTTGGCAACGGTGTCTCAGAAGGATGGCATGTCAGAGGCACCCCATCTGGCACAACCTGGAATTCTCCGGAGGTCTAGTCCAGGGCCACCAGGTGGAAGGCTAAGGAGGAACAGCTATGAGCACTGCAGGATATGGCCTCAGAATACTCTTGTTCTGCCCTCTTGCTTCACTGTTTTTGTTCTCCAAAGGGAACTATCAAAAACATCATGGTCAGATGGCAATTTTGAGTATGAAATGTTTGTAGTGAGAGTATCAAGCATGTGTCTGAAATTCCATGGTTTATGGTTTATTCCAGGCAGGTTTATGTTTCCATGCTAATATACCTACAATTTTCCCCCAAGTACTGTATTGACTGGCATTTACAACACCCAGGAGTATTTGTAAATTTTATAAGGATAATTTGGAGAAAAAAGTAAGTGTTTTACATCACACCTACATAGAGAGTGATTTTAAATTGGTTTTCTAGAGGAAATATATATAAACATATATATATTCACTATTTGAATATATATGCATATACACTAAATATATATTTTTATATACTGAATATATATTTGACATATATTCTGAATATATATAAAACATATATATACTGAATATATATCAAAATATATAATATATATATTCAGCAGGACATTTAAAGTTCCTATATATGTAGTAATATTATACTAAGTACAAATCTACATGTTATCTAAATATCTCTATTCCACATATGTATATATAACAGATATATCACAGCTAAAAATATATTGATTGGTATTAGTGATTCTGCTTCACACTATTTTTTGGCTAAATAAAAAAGAAAGGTTTTCTTACAGTTGATTCAGTAATTGTATTATTAAGAAATTATTCTGGTTGGATTACACATGGTGAAGTGGTAGAGTGCGATTGTGTGGGCATCCCTCTGCTGTTCGGCCAATCTGCTTACTATCTTATATCATTTCCTCTCAGTCAGCCATCTCTAATGATTATATGGGACATATAGCACTTTTTGATATATTTTTTTTCACCAGGCAAAAAGTGTCACATGCCAGTGAGTTCAATAACCTCTTATCAGGTAGTACTTTACGTAGCCACTAGTCTCTTAGTGTCTAGTTATACTTCTGAAAAAACTTTTTTCAGAAAGTGATCTTCCTAAAGTCCCACTCATCACAGACAATCAACAATTTCCAACCAGTACATTTAACTCTCTCAGTTCCCATATAACTGTTTCTCAGACACTGCTTTCCCTGGTTGCAATTTTTCTCATTTCATCCCCTGACCCACACACAATCCTAGGCCTCCCTTCTCAATGTAAACCAAACTTCCCAGAGTCCTTTCACCCCACCTCTACATGCATGCATTAAATCAATCCACACACCACCACCAAAAGGGGAGGGGGAAAAAGATGTTTTTAGTTCCCATTCCTTTGATTTTCTATATTCCTGGGGCCTTTCCTCACAGATGCAGTGCAATGCAGGGGGAGAACCATAGGCCTATAACAAACCAGACATCTTTCCAACAAGATGATCTGGGTTTTTTTCATTTTTGTTTTGTTTTTTTGAGACGGAGTCTCACTCTGTTGCCCAGGATGGAGTGCAGTGGCACAATCTCAGCTCACTGCAACCTCTGCTTTCCCGGAGTCAAGTGATTCTTCTGCCTCAGCCTCCCGAGTAACTGGGACTACAGGCACATGCCACCATGCCCAGTTAATTTTTGTATTTTTGGTAGAGACTGGGTTTCACCATATTGGCCAGGCTGGTCTCGAACTCCTGACCTCATGATCTGTCTGCCTCCGCCTCCCAAAGTCCTGGGATTATAGGCATGAGCCACCATGCCCAGCCTGGGTTTTCTAATTTAAAAAAATTTTTCCTGACCGAGTGCAGTGGCTCACGCCTGTAATCTCAGCACTTTGGGAGGCCGAGGTGGGCAGATCACCTGAGATCAGGAGTTCAAGACCAGCCTGACCAACATGGAGAAGCCCCATCTCTACTAAACATACAAAAATTAGCTGGGCATGGTGGCTTGCATTTATAATCCCAGCTACTCAGGAGGCTGAGGCAGGAGAACTGCTTGAGCCTGGGAGATAGAGGTTGCCGTGAGCCCAAGATCACAGTACTGCACTCCAGCCTGGGCAACAAAAGTGAAACTGCATCTCAAAAAAAAAAAAAAATCCTTATTTTCTATTAATCTCTTACTCAGGCTTTTATAACTAATTATCCACATTTCCCTTAATACCAAGGAGATGATTTATGCCTTTGGCAAAAAAGAGGAGGAAGAGAAGACAGAAGATGAGCACAAGGCTCATTTCCAGAACCAGCCTTTCCTGCTGCCCTGGCTAGACTGCTTCCACAGGCTGCCCTTTCTCTGGCCCTCTCAACCACAGCCACACATCATTCAAAAGTTGACCCTGACAACACTTTTTCTCACTTGTTATTTTTATAATTTTGATATTTAAAAGCATTAAATGAATAGTTCTGTAAAATTACTCTTTGTTAGAGCTCATTTTTGTTATGCCACCATTACCCCTAACTGGATTATGACAAGAATGCACCAGTACCTATTTTTACTCTCCACAATTTTGTTACTCTTCAAGCAGAGTATATAAACTGACACCATGTCCAAGAATCCTGAGTATTTTCACAGATATATATATATATTTAATTAAAATCATGACTTTCATTGTCGCAGGTGTGGGATTCTTTTAGTCATTTAAGCTCTCTAGGATTCATTTTTTCTACTTAAAAAAAAAGCCAGGGGAAATGCTACTTATGCATAAAACACTTTGAGCTCCCCAGATGAAAGCCCGCATATATAAGTGTGATGCGTATTTATTGCCTCTCCTCTGATGAAAAGTGGCAGCCTTCTGCTTGAAATGGGATTAGAAATTCTGACTATAACAGAGAAGAGAGAAGCACAAATGAGTAACAAGCAGTCAGAATAAATAAAATTGAAAAGATGGAGACGACTCCTTTTACAAAAGGAACATTAGTTGCGAAACTTGTGGTTTAATTTTGTATGCTTTCCACTTTTAAAAAATTGGGCTCAACTGCATGTATAATGAGCTACAAGCAGAAGGTACATTCAGTAGTACATGAATAAAAAATGACCTTTTCATTTGCTCTTCCTTAGCTTGGCATTCCTATATTATTAAAATATAATGTATTAAAGATTAAGTAAGCATATTAGCATACAGACATCATGCTTCTGTGGTCGTGGATATGAGGACTATCTAACATGAAGCTAGAAACCCATCTATATAAAATTCATATTTTTAATAGTATAGATATCAATTAAAAAGAACACAAAACTTTTCCAACAACCATTATGGTTGGTTATTCTATTAAGTACGGAAAAGAAAGCAATGAGGAGAGGCCCTCTGAAGGGAGCCATAAATAATAATCACCAACAATTGTAGCTGGGAAGGAGCTGAATTCTATGTTACAGGAAACATATTAAATAGATAAACTTCCTAGTCTAATGAAACTTTACATTTTTTTAAACCTGGGAATTTAAATGCTAAAGCAATTTTCATGCCTTTTTTGGAGCATAAACTATTCATTAAATATTTTTATTATATTTATTCATTTCTATGGCTTATTTTTCTGTCTTTTTGACATATAATCTATAAATGTACAGCATATCAAAAGAATGCACAAAGAAGTAACTGCAAAAACATAAACAAGATAAAATTATCAGATTTCCAAAGCAGAGAGCTTTCCTTTCACATCATTATTATGTAAACAATATGGGTTCATAAAAGAAGATTTGAAGTTTGGCTAAGTGAAAAGACAGAACAAATAATACTGTGAGTATTAGTACAGTCACTGGTCACTTCCTTTACCTTTTGTTTTCTTTTTGTGTTTTTTTCTCGCTTTTCTCTCATACACTGAGATACAATGTTATATCACGCTCTGTTCACTTATGTCAAGGAGTGTTTTATACTCAAGCATGTGTTTTTCTTTTTTAAGTTCATTTTTTTCCTCTTCTAAAAACTGCTTTAACCTCTCAGCATGGAAAGCTGACATTCCTAAATGTACAAAGAGGAGGCACTGTTGAACGCAGAGCTTCAGCATTTGTCCTACAGACTGTTCCCAATGGTGAGAAATGACAGTGGCAGTCTTATGCAGAGTGCTCCAAGAAAAGGAAACACCACAGTGCTTTGGTGTCTAAACTTGGAGAGAAGCCAGTAAATAACCTTGTCAACTATCCAAGAATGTAGTCTCATATCAGTTACAAGAAAGTCTTAGGTATAAGATCATAACTATCCAGTAACCTTACCTTAACGTGGCTTTCAAAAACCAGAACTGTCAATCTCTCTCTGTTGCAGCTCTCACACTCTCAGCCTGCTGTAATACCTTTAACATGTAAGGAAACAAGAAACCCAATCTATGAACTACTATTCTGAATTTTTCAGATTCACAAGGGAAGTAACATACAAGTGTATATTGGAAAGAAAGAAAGTCCCTCATATATACATTCATTAAAATGAGTAAAAATCTTCCTTATGTTTAAAAACTTAGGTAAGACAGAAATCATATAAAAAGGCAAGCTAAATTGAAAATTGGAGGGTGGGTGGAATGCAAGCGTTTATTTTTTAAATGATATAAATACAAAACAGATATTTATAATAGATATGCCTTTCTTGTTTTCTCCGTTGTTTTCTTGGATGAAAAACAACAGTGATTTTTTCAAAACCATTTGCTTTGAATAAAATTTATCATCTACTGATGTATTATTTCTCAATTTCTTTTTCATATTATCTTGGAGATAAATGGCAATAACAAAGACACATTAACATGACACTAAGAACAGCTTTTTATAGTTTTAATTATTTTTTTCCTTTTTGGTAATAAAAATGATGTGGTATGTTTGCATATGTTATATATTGAGAAGCAATAATGCTGTTTAAATATTCATAATTATGGAGATAACTTTCACTTAATATTTTTAAAATGAAATAGCTTCTGGCCCCTTAACATTATGGCCCTGTTTATTAATATATATTGCAGGCACACCTATATTTATGTCAGTCAATCACTTACTGTGCTTTTTATTCTATTCTGACTTATTCTGCATAAAGATAATTTTCTTTTATGAGTCCATCAAGTTTCACTTTCTGAGAAATAATTTCACAATTTGTAACGCACATAATGAGCAGTCATTTTCCCACTTCTCTTGGGATTTGAGCTCATTTCAGTCTATGAAATAAAAAATGAAGAAAAGAAACTAAAATCTAAGTAGGGGAGGCCATGGATGAGTGGTGGACATGTACATTCAGCCCAGCTACAGGCATGGATGGAGACACCAACGGAGGGTGCCGGCCAGCTGCTTGGCAGGATCTCTCAAGGGCAGCACTTTATCCAGGTCACTACAGTCAGGACCTAGTCTTATTTCTGCACTCCAGAAATGATTTTGCTCATACAGAGAAACTGAAAACCTCTCTGTGACAAGCTCATGAAAACCAAACTCCTTTATAATGCAACTTTATTATTTTAGAATGAGACATTATTGTAATGCAAGTTGAACTGCTAGTCTTGTCAGAGTAGTTATTCTCACCCACTCAGAAATTTACAGTACAGAATTTGCCTGATGGGCAGGGTGAGAACTAAAGGGCTTGGTGATTTTATCTCACAGTTCCTAAGCTAAACAGGACAGCCTTCCTGCAGCTTCCTTTCAGCAGCGGTTCTCATCTAGACCACTTCTTTTTCATTTTAGCTTTATAAAATTAATTTTAATATTAGATATTCTATTTTTTATTCAAATAGGCATTACATATAAAAGCTGCAACAATTAAGAGTGTGAAAATGAAGTCTACCTCTCTCCCTCTTCTATCCCTAGAAGCTCAGTTTCTTTCCCTGGAGACGACCACAATAGAAATTTCTTTTTTTTTTTTTTTTTGAGTTGGAGTCTCACTCTGTTGCCCAGGCTGGAGTGCAGTAGCGCAATGTCAACTCACTGCAACCTCTGCCACCCGGGTTCAAGCAATTCTCCTGCCTCAGCCTCCCGAGTAGCTGGGATTACATGCGCCAGCCACTGCGTCTGGCTAAAGAAATTTCTTAAAAGACCTTCCAGAGGTAACTGGTGAATTTACAAATATATTCTGTGTGTGTGTGTGTGTGTGTGTGTGTGTGTGTGTGTATGTATATGTGTATGATATACATGTATGTATTTATACAATTTATTTCCCTTTTAATAAGAGCATAGCACACATGCTGTTTTCACATTTTGCTTTTTAACTTTCCATATATAGAACTTTTAAGTTTTAACATGTACATGGGACATACAAGTAGCACATAACATGAAATATCTTTAAACATTATTTTATACATGTAGGAGTTTAAATACCTACAATGGAATTTCTATGTCAATAAGTATACAGTTTTTATTTGGAAAGATATTACCAAATTGTTTTTTACATTTTATCAATAGTAAAAACTTGGAATTCCCAATCACAATGTGGCAATTAACGCCTTGTATGTTGTGACTATAGAATGATTTACAATGATTTTTTACAGAGGGGAAGACAATTCAAAATTAATAAATTCTGCTTCTAGTTACCTTCTTATTCTCAGGGCTAATAATTCAAGGTGTATGATTGATTACAGATCCTTAGAAAATAAGACCATCAATCACACGGAGTATACTGCTTGATAGATGGGAAAACAAGAAATGAATTAGGTACAACATGAAAGAAAAAGTTTTAGACTTGGGTTTTAAAAGAGTCTCCTTTCCTAAGTAACCTTGGAGTTTCGGGGCAAAATTTCTGTTTGCCTACCTCTGAAGCAAGAGGTGACGAGACAAAAGAAAAAGAAATTGCGGGAAGAGTAACATAAAACAACCAGGACTGTCTGAATTGGAAATCCTAAAATTTCCAATAGAGTTTCACGTGGGAAAGGGATGTTTGTCAACAAAACAAAATCCCTAAAACTAATGGTACTTGGGTACCTGGGGAAGGAAATGGCTTCATAAGGGAACAGGGGCTTATGGCAGGGATTTTCATGGACTCCCCTCCGAATAAGAAATTCTCCAAAAGCTAACAGGAAGGTAGGACAAGTAAGTGGGTAGACCTAGGCTTTGAAATGTCAGACTCCTAACCCAAAATACCTTTACTGGGAACAAAAGAGACATCATGACACTGATTGTAAAGAAGGTCATGAAATCTAATAGATAATTCACACTCAGCTAACTTGTCCTATGATTAACCATGGCACTATATTGGGTTAAAGAAAACAGTATCCTAGCATTTAAAATATCTAGGATACAATAACTATAATATTCATTTATATAACATATAAACTAAACACACCCATTACCATTGAATCCTTTTTGTCATAAAAAGTTTGGGATATGCCCGGGAGCAGTGGCTCACACCTGTAATCCCAGCACTTTGGGAGGCTGAGATGGGTGGATCATGAGGTCAGGAGTTCAAGATCAGCCTGTCTAAGATGGTGAAATCCCGTCTCTACTAAAAATACAAAAATTAGTCAGGCATGATGGTGGGTGTCTGTAATCCCAGCTACCAGGGAGGCTGAGGCAGAGAATTGCTTGAACCCGGGAGGCGGAGGTTGCAGTGAGCCGAGATTGCACCACTCCACTCCAGTCTGGGCCAGAGTGCAAGACTCTGTCTCAAAAACAAACAAACAAAAAAGTTTGGGATACGTACTTGTTATGAACTAATACATGCATATGACCTTACTGGCTTTATTGTAAGACTTAAAATAAAATAATTTATCATAATTATTATAATTTTAATACTAAATGATTTCAAACAACTTCCATAATTCTTGAGAACTATAATACCATCTCTTATTAACTATTTGTGAATTTTTCTAAATAATACAGGACGTGCAAAATAGGTTTCAGGTGTATAACTAGTATCTAAAATTTGAGTACAGATCCAAAATATTAAAATGTTCTTTTCATAATGTATCATTTTAGAAGGAAAATAATTATAATTTTCCTTCATTTTATTATTTTAACTTTTCTACAAACTAACATATTTTCACTAGTTTTTAAAATCACTTGTTTTTATAATTATAATGTTTACCTGAAATGGAATATATTAATTACTCATTTTTATTCCCAATTCTTCAAAATACAACAGATGTGCCTTTACAGTATGAATTTCTGGTTAGTACATAAAAATATATGAGAAAATTCTATCTGAAATTAAGTAAAGTCTTTGAATCCTGAAAATGAGCACTGAGCATTTAGATGTAAAAGCTAAGTAACAATTTAAAGCAAAAACATATTCTACAAATAACATTTTCTGAAAATGAAGTATTAATTTTCTTCTTATATTTATAATAAAGCAAGGTCACAGTATTATATAAAACTGAGTCCACAGTAGTTTTAAATAAATGTACTGAAAGACATACTCCAGAATTTTGTTTGTT
This sequence comes from Cacajao melanocephalus, assembly GCA_963573385.1. Classification (NCBI taxonomy): domain Eukaryota; kingdom Metazoa; phylum Chordata; class Mammalia; order Primates; family Pitheciidae; genus Cacajao; species Cacajao melanocephalus. The sequence continues at coordinate 46,094 of CAUYLG010067715.1, forward strand.
GAATGAGTATCTAAAGGAAATGTGATGAATGCCATTTTAATAATTTATAAAACATAGAAGAAAACTTGTTATCGTAACAATATGGGTTTTGTTAATGCCCTTAACAATGTATGTTACTATTTGAGACATGTAATACAAACTTAATGTCTACTTTGTATATTTTTTTGTTATATGTGTACTTCTTTTATTTTCCTTCTGGGCACTTATCATTTTGTTCCGATTAGTAAGCACAGAACCTCATCAATTGGAGGAGTTCAATAAACACTGAATAAATAAACGAACCGGCAAAAACACTCCTAAAATTAAAAGGAAGCAAATTCCTATCATAAATAACTGGAAAACAAAAACTTAACAGAATAAATATATTTACTAGGAAGTCAGTGTCTATAATACACGAGCTTCAGGGCCTCTAGACTATGTGGACTGTTTCTAAGGCTTGAGAGAGGTCCTAGCACTGGATTCATATGGTCATTTGTGTTAGCACATTTTTCATGAGATATTTTAACTATAATTAAGACTATTGCATGTTTAGAACCCAACTTTGTAGTTTTGTATATGATTTCTTAAGGGGTGGAGGGCAAGTATAAAAGTGACAAGACCAATAAATTTGGATCTGCTCCTCCATATTTCTCTATTGTACTGTGTATAACTTCATAGGAGAATTGAAACTGATCCAAGATTTGGACAAGTAACAGAGGTTTAGTTTACATTCATAAATATTTGTCACTTCCTGTTGAAAAATAAAAATATAACCAATTCTAGTTACAGGATAAGCACATTATTCTAAAGTACAGTTTATCATCTAACAAATCATGTGGTGAGATCTCCATTATGTATCAGCACACTTTCTCAAATTGCAGTTTTCTTTTCTGGTCATTCATGCTTGGACATTTATTGACAATTAACAGCTGCTTCACTACTTCACTTTTTTAAACTTCATGTATTGGTCAGGCACGGTGTTTTTATTTCTACTAAAAATACAAAAAATTAACCAAGCGGCTGGGCGTGGTGGCTCACGCCTGTAATCCAAGCACTTTGGAGGCCAAGGCGGGCGGATCACCTGAGGTCGGGATTCAAGACCAGCCTGACCAACATGGTGAAACCCCGTCTTTATTAAAAAAAAAAAAAATTAACCAAGCATGGTGGTACATCCCTGTAATCCAGCTACTTGGGAGGCTGAGACAGGAGAATCGCTTGAACTCAGGAGGCAGAGGTTGCAGTGAGCCGAGTTCATGTGCCACTGCACTCCAGCCTGGGTGACAGAGCAAGACTATATCTCAGGAAAAAAAAAAATGAATAAAACTTCATATATTGACATTTCATATTCACTCATACTTTCGGATAGCCTGAAGTACTTGAAAAAATCCAGCTGCTTTAATAGAATATCACTTTTTAGATTCTTTAAAAAAAATCTTTACCTTTTACTGTGCATATGAAATTATCACATTGTTAATTTTTGCTTATGAATCTAAGATGTTTCATAAAAGTGTACAGTAATTAATATACACATATAACACTGATTTTCAGTTAAATATTTTGACATACTTAGTTTACTGAATATCAAAAGTCAATTCTCAGAAAAGCATCATCAAAAACTTTGAGTCAAAGACGACTTTGTTAAAACTAGCCCGCCCAAAGTTCTCTTTATATCCATAAAATATAAATACTCCTAATTTCTAACAGACTTTTTCTGACAAGTGTTAGTCCAAAATGAATGTTTACAACCTATACTGCGCAATGGATGCCTGGAAAATAGCATTTACAATTGAAACACTGACATAGTTTAAAGCAAAAATGAAGAAAAAACCATCAAACTTGTACAGCAGTGCCAGCTAATGGGGTGATTAGAATAGTGTTGGCCTTAGAACTGATAGAAGAAAATATTTAGAAAACATCTTATTTTGCTGAAAACAAGATCATAAGATAATTCTGCTAAAACAAATGCTTGAAGTTGTGAGTGTGACACTTTCACACACATACACCCCTCACAGTCTACAGGAAAAAATATTTTGATCAATAAGACATGTTATTTTGGGGGCAGAGCCAAGAGAAATAAGAAAAACTACCCAGAGAACATGCCCTAAAATTTAAAATTGAATTCTGTCTCCTGAAACTATAATATCATTTGTTTCTCCCTCTAAATAAGTGGCACTATATTTAAAAGGTGGATATTAAAGCTTTAGGAGACTAGCATTTGATTCAACAATTTGGCTTATGGCTAGGCTACTCTAGAATACTTTAAAAATAGGAACTATATGCAATGAAACAATAAGGAAAAATCATTTTTAAAGGATAATTTTGTGCTATCTCTGTTAATGTGTTTTTGTGTATCAGGCCAACAGCAGGCATAAATAAAAAGTAAGAACTCACAGGAAGAAGTTACAAAGGAAATTATACTCATTAAAAAGCAGATTCTATAACCTCCAAGTCAGGAAATCACAGAGGTAAACTTCCTGCTGATCCAAGTAAGAAAGGAAAATGTTCCTTCCTCATAGCCTGGTTACAGTTGGTGCAGAAACTGTCTTAACTTTTCTTGGTTTCAAAGGGTGTCATGCCCCACACAGCTGGAGGAAGAAATGAGAGCTGACGACTCCTTACATACATCTTTCTAATTTCAAAACCTTCTCATGCAAATGCCTAAAACAAAGTTCTATAGTGCTGATAACGGATTTTTTTTCACTTTATATTCCAGACTACTAGCTATAATTATTTTGAAGCTAGACAGCACTCCAGTGGTCAAATAACAAAACTAATCTGTTGAAATAGTCCTACAAAGAGAATTAACTATCTCAGTTAATTGGTTATTTCTCTACTGCTGTACTAAGTTGTTTCTCTGGACAAATGGCATATATTTCAAATTAAAATAATATGCATTAAAACATCAAATTAAGTAGAAGCATTTCTTCATGTAGCAGATTTGTAAATGAGCCTATCAATGTTAGAAATCGCATCAAAAATTAATATGTTCATGCTATCACTCCATTATACCTAATAAAGTCCTGCAAAGTCAAATTCTACAAAAGATTCACTAACATATGTAATGTTAAGGCTCTGATCAGGTTAATGATGGTTTCCTTCAGGATTGCATTAATCTACACAAAGTGTGGTAGTCTTTAAAAACCACTGTTAGGTTCAGAGACATTAACTCTTAAATATATTTTCAACACTTCTTCACTATTACTAAAAATCTTATCTTTTATGCTGGCAAATGCAAAGAGCTTTTGATAATACCATGAAGAACTAAACTGCTATAAAATGAAAACTGAAAAATTATACAGTTTTTAAGTCCCCAACAGAGTTTACTTAATAAGGGTATACCTTATCACTACAAATGCTTCAAACCCATCTCACATGATGCATCTGCTTTTCTTACTGTCGTTTCCATTCCATAAATCAAAACAGTACTCATTAGTGTAAACTCATTAGGGTAAACCAAACCTCAGTTGCAAGGATCTCAGCATTTCTGAAAACATAGATATAAAGATATCCAAGTTAATGTCACTTAATTAAAAATATATAGTTTGCTTTGGACAGTTTTTACCAACCCTAGTCCTTATTATCTGGACTAGTAAGATTAAGATAATTTAAGGATGAGTAGTTTGAGAGTGCAGCAGAGCATAAAGGCTCTCTAAAATAGAGGCCCAAAACCAAAATACTCACTACCATGTAACTACCACTGGGAACTGCAATTTTAATTTGCAGCAGGATTTTAAAGAAACTCTGTGCTGTAAAAGAGTTTATTTTAGTTCTACAAATCTTTTAAATTCAGGAATTTTGCAGATGAAGCAGATAAGACATTGCCATAACACTTTCATTTTTAAAACCAAATAACACAGTCTCTTGATGGAGAAAAAGCTGTCTCTACTAATTGCAATCCAAAGCACCTTGAGATAAAATAAAGGAACAATTTGTGACAACAGTACACGTTTACTGAGGTACAAATGGCACGATCAGCTATAAGTCTCATCGCTGCGATGGACTCAGTTGTCACACTACAATTCTCAAAATGTAATTCTTGGCTTGGTTGCCAAAATGTGCACTTTAGTATTGTGTTTCAGCAATAGAAATGTGAGTGCTAAGATTTCCATGACCCTGTCACACTTGACCTTCCAGGTTTAAGGCAATGGAGCATAATCTGTAAACTACAACTATCTCCTTCAGGCCTCAAAAACAGGTGAAAAATCAAGAACTCTTTTTGTGTCACATCTCATGCGTAGACTTCAAATTAGAAAGAAAAATTTACATTATGACTGTGATCTCCAGTAGTGTGGATGACTTTACTGAAGTGCGTGAATTCCTCTTTGTGCCAATCTCAACCCAGATCTAAACTGACAACCAACTTAATTCCAAGTCACTCCCCTCCCCTGCTGTCCCCCTTCCCACTTCCTTTTCCTCCTGTTCCTCCTTTTTGTCTTCTTCGTTCTCCTTCTTTCTCTTCCTTTTCCCCTCTCTTAGTCTCTGTTTCCTCATATTCAAGTTTTTCAAATCCTAAAACAAACTTCTCTTATTCTACTTTATCCTGAACTTCCCTTGTTCTACTTTCTGTTGAAGGGATTATTGCATTTTCCCCTTTCATTCATGAGTAAAGGCTAAATCATTTAAACTTGCTATCCCTTCTTCTGCATATTTCACTTACTCATTGATATGTTATACTCTAGTTTGTATCTCCTACGTTTTAGAGTACAACACCACCAAAATTATCTAAATCACAGAACTTCTTAAATCAAAGGCCTAGCTCAGGATCTTATCTGCACAATTTCTGTGGAACCTAATATGCCAAATACTTCCTTCATGCAACTGTCTTCTCCTCTGCACCACCAGATTGGTTTTTCCTCTGTCTTCCTGATTGTTTCTTAGTTTCCTAACATAAAGTTAGAGATGTTTCCTTAGCACTCTTGAATTTGGGTAACTTTGTTTATTCCAAAGTGATGGGTACATCACTTTGCCTGAATGGTTCCGAAATGCATTCTGAGTACTGATCTTTGCTCTTATGTTTATGCCAGCAACACTTATCTACATGAATTTCAATTGAGATTCCACATGTCTAAGAGCAGACATTATCTTTATCCTCCTCATACGTAACTATATCCAGCTTAAGTTTTAGATAGTTCATGTAACAGAGTATAAAGAAGTAAGAAAGAATACCAAAAAAACTCCTTATTATCATTCCAAGCCTTTAAAAATATTGTAAAAATGAAATAGTTATTAGCAGAAATTAAAGTATGAGCAATAGCAAGTCAATGAACAGTTACAGGGCACAATCGGCAGAAACGTTCCTTAGAAAGTACAGAAAGGAAATCCTCAACCATATTTTGACTTCAACCAATCACAGCACTTATTAACTCATTCCTCCTTAACTCTTTTTCATTAGAAACATTTGAGATGTCTAAAGGAAGGCCAATGTACATTTACTTTCTCTGATATGAAATATGTTGCTTTTAGCAGAAAGATGTCCTACAGTAACACAAATAAAAGAATATGAGGTAAAAAGATAAAAGTATACGATATTATGACCAAAAAATTAGTAAAATATATATGCTTTTTTTTTACTTACACATATTTTTACCTCAGGATGAAAACTCTTTATCGTATGTGTAGTTTAATAAGCTAGGCTAAGAGAGATCCAAGATGGCCGATTAGCAACAGCTCAGGACTGTAGCTCCCAGTGAAAGCGCAGAGAGCGAGTGGACGCGGCAATTTCAGATGAATTTCTGTTGCCCACAAACTGGGTGCTACCCAGCGGAGGAGCCACACGGGTCACCAGCGTGACTCTTTTGGCGGGCGTGGCTGTTTTGCCAGTGCACCCCAGCACAGCGCGGCGCTTCTCAGTGCGCAGTATACGGGACTGGGTGGCCTTTGAGGCGGACTCCACTGGTCCCATCCCCACAAGGAGAACAGCAATTGGAGGCGCTGAGGACTGAGAGTTTCACAGTAAGCACAGCTAAACCCGGGAAGGCCTAGCTCTGTGGGGAAAGGGCGTCCACCAAAGGAAAACTAAGAAACAGAAAAAACTTCATCACCAACAAGCCGGACGTCCACTCAGACCCAATCTGAAAGTCGGCAATTACAAAGACGACAGGTGATAAATCC